>CDEZ01020780.1:0-10962 GCA_000826365.1 Acanthamoeba royreba
GCACCGAGCTCGATGCGTTCTGCGCCACCAGCGGTTACATCAGGGCGCTGTGTCGCGGAGGCTATTCGGAATCCACGAATGCCGCCGCCACCGAGAGGACCGACGACGGCCGGGAGATCAGGCGCATCCGCATGGTCCTGCCCGAGGGCCTGGTGTCGCCGGGCAAGGAGGATGATCTCGGGGCGATGCTGGAATCCAGCGCGATGATGACGCGCCTGGGGATCGACGACGCCATCGCCCTGTGGACGGCGTTCGATTTCCTCGGGATGGCGCATTGCGTCGAAACTTCGCTATGCCTGTTTGCCGATGCCCACCGGCTGCCCGGCTGCCCGAGCGACGAGCGACTGTCGGCCTGGGCCAGAAACGCGCTGTGCCTCTCGATGCTCGGCGTCAGCACGCAACACCCGAGCCTGCCCAAAGGAACGGCCTCAGTTTCTTGATCCGGTAGGGTTCCACGGCATCGAGCCTCTTTTCTACTATGCTCTCCTTTTCCCTGGTGTTCTTCGTGTCGTGCCCGTCCAGGGCGTAGAGCCCCATGTCCCCCAGCCGTACGCGGCATGTCTTGTTGGGGTTGTGCGCGTTGTACAGTCTGACCTCGGCCGTCGAGATGTAAGGTACCCGCGCGGGCAGCTCGTTGGGATTCTTGATCTGCGCAGGCGCACGCGGCGCGCCAGGGTGGCGCGGCAACGGTTTGGAAGTCTTCATGGATTGTACCGGGAAGGGGATTGCCGTTGGCGGTGTGGGCCCTTTGCTTGTACCGCCGTGTGGATGGCCAAACGGACGCACGAACGATTGGTTCGACAGGGTGGCCGATGCATTTGCGAATGTTCCCTTAGCAGGCGCTCCGTGGCAGGAATGGGATACTTTTTGCTCTTGCCTTTGCGCCGTCGCGATAGCGGCCGGAAGAGTGACGGGCGCGGGCGCGCCCTTCGGGAGGAAGCCCGGGCGTTGGGCCCACCCCTTGCCCTCGTCGTCCATTGCATAAGGAGGCCCGATTATTGATATTGACTTTCGTGGATCTTGAATAGAAAAGCTTGGTAGTGCAAATATGGTGTTGCCGTAATCCTCTCCATTATGTCCCTGAAGTAGAGTTCGTACTTGAAGCCGGCGTACTGCAGATGGAGCTCTCTCAGACGCTTTTCGAACATGCGATCGCCTTCGCTTTGGACGCCGCGATGCCTCATACCGAACGTCAAGCGTGTGTGCGGAAAACGCCAGAGGTGTGTTAACTGGATTAGACGTTTTCTTTTCGCAACGTCGAATTCTACGCCGGTGCACCCAACCCTAACCCCATGCAAGGCATCTTAGCTACAAAAGGGTGATCTCCCAGGCCCGACTCGAAGGGACAACCTTCTGAAGGCTGAAAAGTACACTTCTACAGTCAGACGTTCTGCCAATTGAACTACTGGGAGGGCTCTCAAGGGCCAGGTTATTGCATAAAAGAAATCGACACGCCGTCATCAGCGGGTGTAACAAGCCGTGAAGTACGTCAGCGAATCGTCCCAAACGAAGCCGTCCGGTTTGGGCCCTCTATGATCGCTACATTCGGTGTGTATAGAGGGACATCGCTATTTTGCGTGCGGAAAGAATGGTGAAAGACGACTTCTCTTGTCTACGCCTGCTTGATATCGCATATTCATAACCTCCGAGCGAGAGTTTATTCGTTCACCCATTCCGACCACGACATGTACGCACGCACCCCTCCAACTCAAACCACCGGTGCGGCCAAAGCTGCTCTTTCGCGTAATGAGCGACGTAGGAGAGCGCGTAATTCCAAATTCTCATGGAGCACATGCGAATGTGCGGCATGTCGATGGAGGTCGTGCGACCATTCGACGAGCTCTTCAAAAAGTTGCACCATCCGGATCATTTCTCGCCCGTGGCCATTTGTGCCGATCTGGTGGCTGATCGTTACGTGGACGAGCCTGCATCTGTAGAACACAAAATGATCGAAGTGGGTTTCCGTCCCTCGATCGTCGCCAGGTGCGCCAAACGCGCACCACCAGTCCGAGATCGCGCGACGTTGGCCACGGGCTCGGCGGTCGTCTCGAATGGCACGAAGTCGCGCCCTCCGGAGATAAACTCGGCAACCATGGCCTCGGCCGATATCCAGCGGACCGGCATTCTTCGACATCGCCGTGGTGTTCTCCTTCTTGTTGTCCTTGGCACTGTCAATCGTAATTTACGGCGTTCATCATGTCCTCTATGTCCTTGTCGTTGCTGACCATGTGGGTGCCGCCGACGGTGTCCTCCACGTTCCTGCCGTCTAACAATCCCAGGGGAATCGGTACGCACAGCGGCACGACGAACAGCTCGTAGTAAGGATCGACCGCACCGCCGATGTCCTTGAGCGCGTGCTCTGCGGCACTCTCGGTGGGGTAGACGCCTAGCCAAGCGAACAGCGGTCTGGCGACGGTGCTGTCCGGGTCATTGTCCTCGTTTCCCGCTGGCGAAACGTCGGGAATGACAGCGATGACAGCCCACATCTGGTTGGGCAGGCCCATCACGTAGGGCGGTTCCGACATGAACGGACCCTGCACGATAGCGGCCGGTTCCTTTCGGGGAGGGGCGGGAGTTAGATCGCATGGGGGCGCCGATTCGTCGCGCGCCATCTTCATCGTCTCGACGAAAGCGTCGTGACAGCTGGCGCTGTGGGCGAAGTGCGCGACGGCCACCTTCATTGTGTGGTCGGGTCTCTGCAGGCCGTCGGCGGACGCCATGACCACGGCGCCTTTCTTCACCACGCTGATCATCGCACCCTCGTGCTCGTGACGCAGCTTTCCTGCGTGTGCGCTGGCATGGCTCTCGTAGGCGAAGGAGCCGCAAAATATGATATTCGCGATAGGGGTCCTGTACGGTTGTGGGGTACGGCCGCTAAGGAACCACACGACCATGAACTCGTCTCTGCACTGGGCTTTCCTGGGCTTCGAACTCTTCGCGGCGAGCTCGTGCAGCGCGCGCAACACGCCATTTGGATCCGTGGGAGGTCTCCTGCCCAACGCTTCTAGACCCAGCGTCTGGTCCCGCGCGACGGTCTCGTTGTGCCGTTTCGCGAGCTCAGCAATCCACTCTACCAGTTCCTTGGTCTGTCCTTGTTCCATCACCGTCTGAGTGCGTTTGGCCCAAGGGCGGACAACAAGGGACCACGTACCCGGCCGGAGTCATTTGAGGTCCAGATAATAGGGCGGCTGTTTGCTGTTTGTGTGTGTTAGGGAGGCATGCCTGCCTCGGTGACAGCATTTTTCACCTCCGTCCGGCGGCACCATCACAGTCGACATCGCCGTAAGTGAGCGACCACCACGTCTCACAGACGATCAGCAGCGTGTACGAGAGGATCTACCGGGAGGCGCTGCCCCAGGGTTGGTGCTGTTTGGCAAGCCCGGCTACAATCCCTTCGCCGTTCTGGCCACGCCTCCCATTGTGCCGCAAAGCATTTGGAAGCAGGTTGGAAAGCTTCCTTCTTGCAATACTCCATTTATGTTCATATGAACTAACCTTGTGTGTAACATTTTCAGTACAACATTCCTCCCAACACGCTGGTGACTACGAATGCGACCCAATGCGTGGTCGAGTTCGAGCGGCAGTATTAGTCACCTGACGATCTGAAACTCTTCTTTGAGCAAATGGGTCTTCCCACTGACACACCTGTACCTCTCATCGGTATCTATCTACTTCTTGCTCTTTCATGTTTCGATTTGTGTGGAATGCACGCCGTGTATTCACTGTAGTGTGGCAGGCCCGAACAATGCCAGTATGCCTGGTGGCGAGGCTACACTCGATATCCAATATATAATGGGTGTAGCTCCTGGTACGCACCGCATACTTTATAATGAGTAGTAAATATACTTACGTTTCCACATACTACTACTACTACTAGGTGCGCCCACCACCTTCTGGTCCATCGATCTTCCGTCGCCAGGTGGCGCCGATCCCATTCTCGAATGGGCTCTTGAGATGAGCAACACTGATAATCGTACGACTTCTCTTTCTAAGGTAGAGACGACTCTAGTTAACATGGCCTCTATATTCTCTCTTTCAGCTCCGCAGGTCAATAGCATTAGCTACGGTGTTGCCGAGATTCTTGTTGATCAATTCCTTGGCAAGGGCTATCTTGCGCGTGCCGACTTTGAATTCAGGAAGCTTGCCCTCCGTGGCATCTCCGTTCTCATTGCCTCGGCCGACAACGGTGCTGGTGATCTTGGTATGATGACGCACAAAGATAATTCTTGTGGCTGAACGAGAATTTATACTTTATTGTGTGCATGTGTGAACCGCGTAATCGTGTAGCTGAGGTGCCCAGTTGTAGTTTCCTCCATGCGGACTGGCCTTCGCAGTCACCTTACGTCACCTCAGTCAGTACGCGCCCCATTTCTCCTCACCTGATGGCGCACTATCTCACCCAATGCTAACCTCGTTCCTCGCTCAGGCTCGACTATCATCACCCCTGTTTCAGAGCCCATCTGCTACCAGAAGAATCCGATCGACTGCCTCAACAATCCTCTTGGCGAAATCGTTGTCTCAGTGTGGAATCCCTCTGGTCGTGCTTATCCTGATGTCAGCGCTGTCGGCCACAGTACGTAGCCAAATCTCCCTTCCCTCTTGGCCGTTGATCGCTGCGTACTTCCTTGCTTGGTAACATCCCCTCGTCGTCGTCCCCAGACCTTATGGTGGCACTCAACGGCCAATTCATCCCGATTGACGGGACCAGCGGCAGTACGCCTATCTTCGCTGGTGTTGTCACTCTCCTAAATGATGCACGCACGGCGGCTGGCCTACCGCCACTTGGTTTCTTGAACCCTCTGTTCTACAAGGCGAGGAGGGATCGCCCACAAACTTTCTATGGTGCTGAATCCTAACCTAGGTCGAGGTGAGCAAAAACGTGGTGCACTGACCACCAGGTACTCGCATGATTACAGATGTGGCGTGGGGCAACAATCGATGTGGTGCGCTGGAAGATATTCCTGTTTGCTGCCCTGAAGGCTTCCATGCGACGGATGGGTACGTTGTTTGTTCCTCATTACTCCTGTCGGAACGAGTCATCCTGCTGTCATCCTGCCTCTGCAGTCAGTATCTGATCCAGATCCTGTTTTAACTTTGCTTTGTGTGCAGCTGGGATGCATCCACCGGTCTAGGTACCCCCAATTTCCAGGAGCTAAGAACCTACGTGCTCCAGTTCCCCAAGCCTGGTGCCAAGTAGATTCCGGTGGTTAATTTGCGTCCTTTTGTCCGAACGGAAATACAGAGCTCTTGTCCCGTTTCCCGTTTGCTCGTGACCGAACTGGACCAAAGTCGCGACCCCCAGTTTCGAGTTCCCGTGCGGTTAGAACATATTCTGACGTACGCAAACCACAATTCCCACCGCATGACCTAGGTAACCGGATTGATCGTGGCCGCGCTCGTTCCTCTTTGGCGGAAACCAAAGTGTTCTAGGCAGTTGACCTGGTCAGCTGTCGCGCTTTAGTTGTTTATATATTCCTGAGACCGAAAGACAACATTTTCATATCTAACCTCAGTGCCAACATCACCAGCAGCAAGCCTTCCACCATCAACGAGGCAGCATGAGCTATCGTCACAACCATCCGCGTCTGCTTGGCTCCGAGCTCGTACGTGTGGCCGTGCTCTTGGTTCTTGTGTGCTATCGTGGTATGCCCTAGCCTTCCCTCGTTACCCTCTTCCTTACGCCTTCACTTGTGGAAACGCAACTGACTACGGCCATGTTGGCCTGCGGGTTCTAGCAGAAGCCTACGGCATTCAGATATACGGAGCAGGAAGTCCCAACGCTGTCTCGATCTTCTCCCACTGGTCGAAGGACTACCAGTACATCCGAGACGATGTAGGGTACATGGTCTTACATTGCTGCCTACCTCCTTATCTTGCTCCTGGCGTTCTCCCTATCTATGGAGGTTCCCTCTGCGCGACCGGTTCTAATTTTATCTCCTAACCCTGTGATGACCTCTGTAGAATCAACTACGCCAACACGGGAGACTCGCTCACGGCTCTGCAGCAGTACAGCACTGGCGACCTGGTACGCTCCTCTTCCGCCCCCAAACAAGCCTCACCCAGGCCCACAAAACGAACAAGCCTTTTTCCGAAATGACAATTTAGATCCAGATGCGCCATTCGACACTTCGGAGTTTCTTATGTTAATGTGGGGTGACGTGAGTGGCTCTGACAGCATGTTATAACTTATCACCAATAGGATTTTGTCTGTTTGGACCGACCGTTCAACCCGGCCGATGCTCCGCTCTATGGAGACCTCACCTCGGTGCCCCTCATGGGCCGGGCCATCGTCGTTGCCTACAACGTGCCCGCCCTCGCTTCCGTTAACTCTAGTTTGGTACAGACCTCATGCCTAAGAGAGTTGTTGAACCCGGAAACTGACTCGGCATGCCTGTTCAACGGCTGATATAGATCATCGACAGAGAAACGCTGGCGCTGATCTGGTTGGGCAACATAACCAAGTGGAACGACTCCCGCATCGCCAGCCGCAATCCTGCTCTTGCCGGTCTCCTTCCCAACGCGGATATCTACATGGGCTATTTCGAAAGCAACGAGTACACCCTGACCGAAGTCTTCAAGCGCGCGCTGGAGAGCTTCAGCAGCGAGTTTGCCACAGCGATTGCTGAGGTGAATAGAACGTTTTCACTTCTTCCTCCTGCGTTGAGCGGTACTGCTCAAGTTGCAGGCAGTTCCACTGCACAGAGGATTGTATGGATGCGGGTACTTTGTTTGTTGCCCTTTTAACTCCTATCGATCATCACTCTTTTAACGTTTTGCATTGTTTCGGGTGCTCTACGGTGCAGAATCATACCAATTCCCTCACTTACCTGAACTACGCTGACGCCATCGGTGCTGGCCTGCCGTGGATGAACATGTACAACAAGGCCAACAACCTGATCGCACCGTCGACGGCAAGCGTGCAGGCAGCCATGAGCAGCTTCTTGCCTCAGTTCTCCAAGTCCAACTTCTCCGTGGACATCTACGACGCCAGCGGTGCGCAGGCATGGCCCATTGCCTACATGATATCTCTCACGATAGCGAAGGACGTCACTGTTTTCGACTGTACAATGGTACAGGAACTTCTCAATTTCGTCGCCTGGCTCCACACCAACGATGGGTATGGACACGCTGCTCCTTGTTGAGTTTGGGAAGAGGGAAGGCCAACATCAAGATGAACTCTGAATCTTACTGACTCTGGGGACGGACAACACAGGGCAAGCAATGACCTGACGAGCCTCAACCAAGCTCCTATTGACGTCAGTCTCCGCAAGAGAGTTATCGGACTTCTGGAAACAATCAAATGCAATGGAAAGACAGCGTACAGCACACAGTTTCTTATTGGATCAGGAACACCTATCCCGACGTTTACCTCATGGACAGTCGCCTGGAGTTCAGGCGCACTTGAGGCCAAGTTCTACGGTACGACGTCGACGAAAGCAAAGCAGCAGTTAGCCAGCAATGACAATGATTTTGCGGTGACGAGCAACGGAATCCTTTCCAACGAACAAGCTCTCATGCCTGATCTTGTTCTGCTTCCTGCCACTGCTTATGCCCTTGTACCTGGTACTCTCTCTATCCCCAGATGCTCGTATCATACATAACGTGCTGAGACGTCCTCAATGTATGGACAAATGGTAAACAGCGTACAACGTGCCAGAGCTCAATGAAGCTGAGCTCGTGTTGGATTTCGACACGATCGCGCAGATTTACCTGGGCAACATCACGCGCTGGAACGATTGGCGCATACGCAATCTCAACACGGATGCAGTAGCCAACGCTCTTCCAGATGAGGCCATCAGAGTTCTCATACTTAACATCTCCAACGCCTACACACTGATATTCACTCAACTGCTCAGTACTACCTCTTCTGAGTTTGCTGATAAGGTAGAAGTTGAAGCTTTTCAAACACAATCACTCGTGCTCGCCCACAGATCCTAACACGCGTGTTGTGACCACCTCTGGTAGATTGGAACAGGGGCCTACGTCACCTACCCCCTCCTGGCACAGTACAACACGACTTTATATACCGCCGCCGGTGATGTGGCTCCAATCCTTGCAGCCCATCCATATTCCTTCTCCTTCTGGCAGAACTACGATATTATTGCCGTACTTCCCTCACCCATCACATACACCGGAGCATGGAGTCTTACTCGTACTTGCTCCTGTAGACCCGAGGACTCAAGGCGGCATCGATGATCAACTCTGCAGGGAAGAAGGTGGCTCCAACAACTACTGCGGTGCGCAGCGCCTTCGAAGACTATATTGCTGCAATTCCCATCTACAACCGCACCTATACTTCCTTCATTTTGGGTATTCACCACCTGAACTATAGTCCGCTACTGGGACGAATAGACCATTTGATGGGGGTACTTACATGTTCTGATCAGGCTCGAGTGAGGGAAGCTGGCCTATTGGAGGATTCGCATCGTTTGCCATCAGGAGCAAGACGACGAGTGACTGTCAGCGAGCGAGTGCATTGGCTAATTTCATCTATTGGACTCAGAGTTCACCCATTGCCTTGACGGCTGCCGAACGGTGCCTCTTCCTCTTCTCAATTCTTGTGATGCCCCGTCCCAGCGGATGCTCACTCCTTTACAGGCAAGGGTTGCTGTTGCCGATGGTGGTGGAACCGTCAGAGAGAAGAAACCTGTTCACACAGCTCAAGAACTTCACCTGTGATGGCCAGCCAGTGAGCGCCCTCTACAACTGCATCGATGAAAACGGCGTTGTGTGCTCTGATTTGGGCTCTTGCATCTCGTCAACTTGTGTATGCCCATCCGACCGCCAAGGTCAGTATTGCGAGACCGCCGTAGCGGCAAGCTCCAACGACTCAACTCCTGTCATCGTTGGTATGTAGAGCACTTGACTTCATGATCAAGAAGAATCGCTCATGCTATGTGACAACTGCAGGAACGGTGGTTCCCATATCGGTGATCATATTGCTGGTTCTGGTGGGCCTCATCATCGTGGTGCTCATCCTCATCAAGAGTCGGAACTCAGGTCACGACGATTGGGAGATCAATTACGACGAACTCGAGATAGGTGAAACCTTGGGTACCGGTGGCTACGGAGCGGTGCACAAAGCCACGTGGAAGGGCACAGAGGTGGCAGTCAAGGTGATGGCATCAGAGAAGATCACCAAAGAAATGGAGCGCAACTTCAAGGATGAGGTACCATCTCGGCTTGCTTGTGCATGAGTGGTCTATGAGACTGACAAAAAAGGATGAACATCAGGTTCGAGTGATGACATCGCTGCGACATCCAAATGTGGTGCTGTTCATGGCAGCATCGACCAAAGCGCCCAAGATGTGCATCGTCATGGAGTTCATGGCCCTCGGCTCCCTCTATGATGTACTTGCGCTTTCTGTTGGCCATCTGCCACTTGCTGCAAAGCTGACGAATTTTTAACACATTGGCAGTTGCTGCACAACGAGCTGATCCCGGACATTCCATTCGCTCTCAAGGCCAAGATGGCATACCAAGCATCGAAGGGCATGCACTTCCTTCACTCTTCAGGCATCGTTCATCGCGATCTCAAGTCTCTCAACTTGCTTCTCGATAACAAGTGGAACGTCAAGGTACATTACTTGTTAGCGCCTATTGGTATTCCATAGCACCACTGAGCTTGATCTTTTGGTAATCAGGTGAGCGATTTCGGATTGACCAAGTTCAAAGAAGACGTTCAAAAGGGAGGAGTCAAGGACAACATTGCAGGCAGTGTGCATTGGGCTGCACCGGAAGTGCTCAATGAATCAGAAGACGTGGACTACATCCTGGCTGATGTTTATTCCTTTGGCATCATCCTGTGGGAGTTGCTCACCCGTGAACAGCCCTACCTCGGTCTCAGGTTCGTTTCCTCTCGGCCTTGGATGCTTGTGTTGCGATGATGTTCTCAATTACTTCATGTGGGATCGGGCAGTCCTGCAGCGGTGGCTGTTTCGGTGATTCGGGACAATCTGCGTCCGAAGATGTCTGAGGTATCAGGCGCCATGTGTCCTGTCGAGTATGAAGAGCTGATAACGAGCTGCTGGCACCACGACCCGACCATCAGGCCGACCTTCCTCGAAATCATGACACGCTTGTCATCCATGCATGGCGATTCACAGTCAGCTGGCGCTGGCATCACCTCGTACACGTCTTCATCTTCCGGCGAAAGAGATGCGTCATCACAAGGCAAGAAACGTAACGCGTTCGGCTCATGGACCTTGCCATCATCGATCAACTCGTCGTCGGCAACAGGTTCATCTTCATCAGGATCATCAGGAGCCAATGCGTCCGCAAATGCAGTGGCTGGAGGTGCTGGCGGGGTTCGGCCACCGGAAGGCGAAGTGACGATCGTGTTCACAGACATCACAAGAGCCGCATCATTGTGGGAGTTCAATGCTGCAGCCATGCGCGATGCGACACTTCTTCACAACGATGCGCTGCGAGTCGTGCTGAAGAAGCATCGAGGATACGAGGTGGTGTTCATCAGGGATCGCAACAGCGGAGAAGGTTCCTTCTGCATGGCCTTCCAATCAGCAGGCGATGCTCTTGCCTGGTGCATCGAAGCACAACAGGCTCTGTTGAAGATCGATTGGCCAGAAGCGCTGCTTGAGCATCCGGGAGCAGCTGAGGAATGGGGCGATACTGATGATCGGTACGGCCCACAAGGAGCTTGCACTTCCCGCAGCAGCAGTCAGAACTAACACAATCATGTACCAACACAACAGAGTGCTGTTCAAGGGACTTCGAGTGAGGATGGGAGTGCATGTGGGAGTGCCCAAGGTGGTTCGCGATCCGATGACGAGGCGCGTCGAGTACATCGGACCAGTTGTAAATGCTGCAGCACGCATCACAGCCATGACTCATGGCGGTCAGGTTGTCATGAGCCACGCCGTGTTGGACAAGATCAAGGCCGAGGCTGCCGCATCATCGACCTCATCAGCCGCCCAGTGGATGATTAGGACCAGCGGAGATGGT
>CDEZ01020781.1:0-21920 GCA_000826365.1 Acanthamoeba royreba
GCGAAGCTGCAGTAGAAGAACAGAGTGTGGTAACGATCCGCACTATTATTCAGGTACACCTGCGCGCCGACTGCATTAGGGGAGGTGGTCCCGCTGAAACCTCCCCGTGGCGACACAAAGTCCAGCTGCACATTGGCAATTAGTGTGTGCAGTGAATTACATGAAGACTTGAGAAACCTAAGATACCTCAAGCAGGGAGAAGATATCACCATCCTGATTACGCCTTTCCTTTCTTGCGGCTGCAGTCAATCTGCATGTGGCTCCAGCATGAACCAGCGCGCGGAACAGGAGCGGGGTTTGTGTCTGCACAGCGATTAAACTAAGCAGCTGGATCAGGAACGAAATTCTTGTACACATATACCTCATATATGCCCTCAGCATTTTGTCTTGTTTCCAGATCTAGCAGCATCCCTTGATACTCTTCTTCGGTGGCGTGCACCTGGTACAAATGTTGCACCTCAGTGTTCCGAGGCAGACCGGCGCGCTCAACCTTGGTGGCGTTGGGAGGCTGGATTGAGTGTAAAGAAGGGTCAGCATATATGTTTCTTATGCGAACCGCAGCATGGATTGACGTACTAATTCCTCCGGACTTGGCGCTTTACGGTAGTTGATATAATAGAGTCGAGGCACCTCAAGCGTGAGCGAATGGAGAGCATCACCAACAAGTACCCTGTTTGGCCGGTGAGATAGAGTATTGATCCTGTAGCAGCAAGTATAGAAAACGTACCACATGCGGAAATGGTGCGTCGAGTTGGGAAGAGGCCGTATCTCGATTATCTCCCACAGTCCTTCCAAGAGAGCAGCGCGCTGGCGTCTCATGTAGGATACGACAGATCCTCCCACTACATTGCGAGCAAGAGAGGCATCGGTACCACCCTCTTCTCTTCTTAGCTTGCGCATAGCTCGCAACCGCTTCCATTGTCTCTTCTTCCATCGAATCCATGCAGCGTAGTCAACGTCCTTGTCAGGTTCGGGTGTGGTATCCTCTTGCTCAAGAAGTTCGCGTGCTTCATCAGCTTTAGTCTTGCCCTTGGTCTTCTTGCGTTCTGGTTCTCGCTGAGGGCTTGCAGCATTATTCTCATCATCTCCTTCGTCATCATCCAATCTTCCTCTGTTCATGCATCCGTGCGTGAGGCGCACTTCACAACTTGACTCCTTGCAACACAAGATACCTTTTGTGAATTCGGACAATGGCCTTCGGAGGGAACTTAGTCAGATCGTCATCATCCTTTCCTTTGCCGATATGTGCTAGCCCGTCCTCAATATCACCAACAGCGTTATTCCCTTTGCCTGTAAGAAGAGCGATTAGCTAACCGCTCTTTGCATTCCTATCAAAGGAGAACCGTCCATACCCCCGATCTTCTTAACAAAGAAAAAGTGGCTGCTGATCCGAGTTTGCTTGTGCTCCTTCAGTCGCTGGATGAGCCAGGGCGGGTGGACCACGCGAGGCACAGGATTATCCACACTCTGAAGGGCAGCAGGAATGGTGATGATCTTCTGAATGGTACCGGCTAGACGTTCTGTTGAAGTGAAAAAACACAAATGAGTATCGACCACGAGAAGAGTCATAGACGCAACGCACCAATGTAATAGTCCCAATCAATGATGCCGCGGATAGAGAAGTCGCTCATCCGCTCATCCTGACACCATTTGCGAAGGAAATACTGTCTTCTCTCTGGAGCGACTTCGCTGGCGAAGATCTTCACAGGTACAGCGCGGTCGGTGACCTGTGCGCCTGCTGGTTGCTGAGGGTGAATGGTGTTAATAGACGTAACATCTCCAGAATGGCGCTTACGTTGTGTACCTTGGCAATAATGTATTTACACGTGATGCCCTTCTCTTGGATCATCTCTAGTCCCAAGAACTCACCAAGACGCTTAGCGGTAGTAATGGATGTAGATTTTTGCGTGCCGTACTCAGCTAGAGTCTTGGACATGTTACGACTGAAGGACGGATAAGATACACGAGTTTAGAACCTTCGCAGAATCATGCAGCATTAGTACCTCTCAGAGATGAGATCAAGCAACTCCTCATCAGGGAGCTTTGAGCCTCGGTTGTAGAGCAGATCCAGGTAGTCGTTGGCTACCTTGCCCACCGCTGCGTAACAATCCTCCAGAGTCTTGCCGTCCAGGAATTTCTCGAACACCTCAGCCTGAAACACCTTGATCATCCTAAGCTCACCACGACGCTTAACTTCGAATCCTGTATGATCTCTGTGAGTAATGGAAGTTACACCGGTTGGCATAGAGGGAACCAAGAGCTTATACCCTTCAGTTCTACGAGCCTGTCGAACTTATCGAATACTGCATATCGCTTCTTGATAAGTTTACCCTCCTCCTTGGATGCGGGCAATATCATAGCCTGATGCAGGTGCTTGTCAGTACAGTACTGAGCAATCTAGTGATGCCACAAAGATCATACCTTGTAGGGACCGTCGCCTTCGAAGAGGACAGAACATTCTTTCTTGATCTCAATTTTCTCAGGATGGTCCGGATCGGTGATGTGGTATTGATGATTCGTGAAATTGTCCGCCACAAGTTTGTTGAGCATCGTGCAAGGATACATGAAGATGTGACTGCCCAATGTTTCAGTCAATCATGATTCATAAGGCGAAGGAAAACGAAAGGAGAACTACCTTTTGCCTGACGCCTTGATTTTGAAGTCGAAGGTCATTGGAAACAGCTCGGGTAAGGCACACCAGATACCGTCCGTATCGAGCTCAAGAGGGCGACCCAGCTTCTCGACGCACTGACGCGCCTGTGTGATTATCTGTGCTCCCGTGTGGGTCACTAGATAGGATAAGGAGTTAGCTTGCAACTGGAGAATATACGCAAAGGGCCAAGTTAATGAACGCACCGACACCGGCCATCTCCATCGAGTACCATCGAGCACCCCGCCTCATCACATAGCCGTAGAATGAATTGAGAATACACTTGTGAGCCAACTGCAGAGAGTCGTAGAGAATCACTCGTCCCTTCGCTGTATAAACATCGGCCTCAGACTGCGCCTGTGTTGGAGAAGGACGCAGTGGTAAGTCACAGTTATTTCTACAGGAGCCGAGGCTTATGTACATTCTCAGCAGATTTCAGCTTTCCCTGCCAAACTTTAAGCGCATTCTTGTACGTATATCGCCTATCACGGAAGGCGCGCACCGTGTCAACGTAGAATGGATTCTCCCTTTGGCAGATGATTGCCTCCCTGGAGGTAGGAGGTCGCGTTGTCAATAAGTGCAACACGTTTCGGTAGATAGGAGGGCACTACCTCTCTTCCTCTTCCTTGATCTTTTGCTTCTTGTAAACGGCCTGGGAATACTGCTTGAGTCGCTTCTTGATCTCTTTCCTCTGGTTATCTTCAGGAAGACGGATGCCTTTTTGAATCCATTCGGTCTCCAGCTTAGACTTTACCAGTTCGTACTCAGTGCGGGAGGCAGGAATATACTCTCCCTTCCACGTCCAGTTCATCTTTCGTTGACTATGGCATCGATCAGTGAAAGCTTCATGAAACTGGTCATTTAGCATGCACATACCAGGATGCGTCAGGCTTGTTGAAATCGCACACCGCACAGGTGGCAGGAGAGACGATTGCCGAAGGCTGAAGACGATTCGTCAAGATGATGTTGGGGTACATAGCCGCAACGTCAAGATGCATGATAATAGGTAGAGTCTTGACGTGGAGCCATTCGTCGTCTTCTTCGTCCTCCTCAGTTTCTTTACCCTTTCGCTTACGAATCTCTTCCTTCTCCTTGAGCCTATCGCTATCTTGTTCAAGACTGAGCAGTGATGACAGCTGACTCGCGATATCGTCGCGCACTGCTTCGAAGTTGCTGACGTCCTCTCGCTTGAGGCCGTTTACCTCGAGTTCCATCTCCAGAGCTCCCTCCAAGTCATCAATAAGCTGGAGTCCAGGGGCTGAAATGAATGCCTTTTCGAGCTATGAGGGAATGCTATGCGGAAGACGCACCTGTCGCACATGCTTCTTATGAATGCGTAGCTTGATTGGGAGATCTTTTCTGAACACGCCACTCTCTAGACACTCTACATGACCACCGATGTAGGTTTCTGATTCAAGCAGATGACCCTTGAAGGTTTTGCCGTGATCGGACTCCTACTCGTGGAAACTTGTTAGCGTAATGCAGTCCTTCAGATGAACTTGGGTAACATGCCTGCTTGTTGGGATAGATGATGTTCTTGACGAACGCTTCTACCATGAGGAGCGTTTCGCAAAGGGTGCCGGAACCCTTCCGCAGCACATCATCGGGATTCATCGGCAAGATGTTGCAAAGCGAGAAGATGAAGGGGTGCACATATTGCATGTAGAGGTAATAGGTACAAACGGCATCTGACACTGAGTAGGATGCCTGTTCTCCGCTTATGAGATGCTCTATGTTCCGATTCTCGGGGACAACGGACAACGTACCAGTTTCTGAGGATCTCTGCTCGCGAGGGGCACCATTTCTTCGGGATCCAGCTCAAGGGGATCATAGCCCAGCTTAGCTTTGGTGACAGCCTTGAGGCCGTGGCTTCCTTGAGGCAAGTAGGAATCTCGCTTCACCCACTTGAAAGCATCCATGTGCGATGCAAAGCGACTGCGGTATTCAGCAGTTGAGCCCTGCGTACACGAAATTCAGTTGATCTGAATCTAGCCGTCAAGTCAGTAACTTGTACCTCTTTCGCTTTATCACACATGCCTATCTCATTGAACATGGAGATGCCGTGCACTTCGGCTCTGCGTTCAACGAAAGGCCAATCGAAGTAGTCTCCGTTGAATGTGACGTAAATGTTCGGCTTGACCTCTTTCATGTGGTTGAAGAATCGTTTCAGAAGGGAGACCTGTACAGGTTTCCAATCAACTATTGGTCCTTGTAAGGGGAAATATTAGATGTACCTCATCAGGCTCATTCCACACAGTAAACGGCCCTGGATACTCTGGTTTGGGCGTGTATTCAAAGTCGCTGATGTCTTCGGTGATGATCTCTCTGTTGATGATAAGGTAACCCTGCCCGTCGAGCATGTACGAAATCATCATTACTCGATCAATGTCTGGATCAGGGAATTTAAGCGGCAGCTTGGTAGTCTCGATATCGAATGCTACAACTCTGGGTTCGGGTCGGTGCTCGTCATCCTTTTTGCGCAGCTCGAATCCTTTGATATAATCATTAGACTCTTGTTCTGGTGAATATGACCTCCAACTGAGCGTACCTCCTTCGACAGGAACAACGTCATACCACAGTCCAACGCGAATACCGTGGTCAATGGCACAACGTATGTAATACGGCACATCAGCTTCCCTGATGTCGATAATATGGTCCTTTACGCTCATCGAACCGTACTTGGACTTCGCCTCACCGAAAGCGTTACGCCTGTGAACAACAGGGTGAGTGGGCTTATTGCAGACTCTTGCCAAGCGAGATGGTATTACATGCCCAGGTCCCCATCATAAGCTGATGTTAGTCCCTTCTTCTTTCGATTTGCATCAATGATCTTGACGAGGTCCTTCCTCATGTTAAGGAGATCTTTGACTGTGTGGAAGCTGACCTTGAGATAGCGCTTTCGCAGACCATTCAGATGGTTGGGCTGCACAAGAGAAGAGTGAGAAGAATCAGCATCACGAGACCATGAGCCACACCAGATGAGCGTACAATCTCGAGATCCTCCTTGTCCACTGCTTGGATGTTTTGGACTCCTTCATACTTGCGTCTGAGGTAGGCCTCCACCTCGGGAAGGAACTTCTCCTGTTTCATTCATGTGGCATGTCAGCCACGGCCGTGGAGAGTTGCCTGAGCGCAGAGCACAAGGTACCTTGACGTCGAGGTAGAAGTAAGGACTGTGCGGCACCGTCACCTTGAAGGTAGACCCGTCCTGCAGGCAAGGTCAGGTGCAGTTTAACATCTTTTGAGCTCCTACATAGATGTACTCTACGCGCAGATAAGATGCGTACATCTTGAATAAAGTAGTAGTCGATCGCCATCTTCGTGATTCCGCTATCCTTCTCCTCCATTGTTGTCTTGACACGAATTTTAAAAAAAAAATATGTTGAGTCATCATGAACATCAAATCGATCTCGGGGTACAGGGCAAGTACAGGCTGCATGTTGAGAAGCCAGCCCGTGCGCTCCTCACCCTCTACACGAGCGAATCCGAATCGGGCTTCCTGCCTATATTTTTCACGTACAAGAGTCAATGCGAAATCAAAACAATTGTGTAAATTGGATGCCTGTACTGTTCTCGAGCCTGCTCGATGAGTTCTTCATCGATCTTCTTCTTTTTCTTCCAATATAAGACCTCTTCGCTCTCCTCCATCTTACTGTTTTTTCAAGAGCACAAAAATTGATTCCAAATCAATTGTCCCTTCTTCGTCTCTCCTTCCACAAGAGAGAGATGGGCGCAGATTGGAATGTGGTTCTAGCCCGTCTGACGTCAAGGTCGATCATGACACAGCGGCGTTTTGGCGGCAAAATTTGGCGCCAACAACAGTTTGTAAGTATTTCAAGAACGTGAGATACTTCAAATATTTCAACGAACAGCCAAATATCAAATTTAATAATCGCAGCTGTTCGCGTCGTCACCATGCAGGGCTTGTCGGTGCGCCACCCCTCTGTCAAGGAGGTACCCTTCAGCAAGTCTCTCAAAGAGCTTCGGGCCATCATTTCTGAGATTGAAACGGAGCTACAGGTACTTCTTTATCTTGTTTTCAATTATCTAAACCTGTAATCTTTTTGATTGGGGATCTTCTTCTTCATCTACACACAGGGAAGTAGCCCAGATGAGCCAACAACCAAGACTGTAGCAGCACCTGAGGCCCCAGCGGTTCAGACTACGGCTCAGCCACCACGCAGTCCTGCCGTCACAGAAGCCGTCACGGCACCGGAACCAGCCAGCAAACAGGAGCCAGAGCCGCAGCAGGAGCAGAAGCCAGAGTCAGAGCCCAAACGGGAACAGGAATCGGAATTAGAGCCAGAGTCGGAGACAAAGTCGCAGCAGGAGCAGGAGCAGAAGCCACAGCTGGGGCCTAAACAGGAGCAGGAGTCGGAGCCCGCGGAGAACAAGTCAACACAGACATCTTCAGCCAAGAAGAAGCAGGCACAAGCCAAGGCCAAAGCCAAGCAGCCAGCTCCCACACAGGCTGCGAGCAGCAGAGACCCCTTTGATACGGCTGCTCTGCAGGTGTGCTTGTGCTGGAGAATGAATGCTGATGATATGGAAACGCTGATGGGATTCTACGGTTGGTTGCAGGTTGCACGAGTGGAGTCTGTGGAGCGTCATCCTGATGCGGACTCGCTCTACGTGTGTCAAGTTTCCCTGGGTGAGGAGACAAGGCAGCTCGTACGTGTAGCCCAAGGCTTCATGGAATGGGTTACGTTGTGACGATGGTATTGGCAGGTGACTGGGCTGGTTAAGCATTATTCAGAGGAGGAGCTGCACAATCAACTATTGGTGGTCATCACCAACCTCAAGGCAAGCAAGGTACGCTCAAGGAGTTCACACTCAAGTGCGAGCGTTGATTGTGTTCTTTCTTACACTCTGCTCTAGCTGCGAGGAAAGGAGAGCAATGCTATGCTCTTGGCGGGTGATGACAGTGCCACTACCAACCAGGGTCGAGTCAGGCTTCTCTTCCCGCCCCCAGGTGCTGCCATTGGCGATAGGTGCGCACCAGGCTTTGCACTTGGACTTGGTGTTGTGAGCGCAAACTGACCCGACCACTCTAGAGTGTTTCTCGAGGGCCAGGAGCCAAGCGCAGATACTGCTGCCTGCCTCAACCATAAGCAGTGGGGCAAGGTTGTCGCTCAACTCACTGTCGTTGGTACGTGTTGCAGTGCGCCCATTTCACCCAACTGAGTTCAATCCCCACAGGTGGTAAGGCGACCTACAAGGGCCAGGTGCTTGTTACCAAAGACGGGCCTGTCACCGTGCCTGACCTACCTGATGGCTCTGGCATCCACTAAAGCATGTTCAACGATGCTTCATTATGTACATCCTTGTCCTCCCATGCTTCGTTCATTTAAAACAATACAAGGTGGTTCTCTCTTTTGGTTGTTAAGCTTCTAAATGCGTCTTTCCATATTTGACATGATGGCCATTTGTGACGAGCAGAAGCGGTACTTCCTCGTTTCCACTCATGTCATAGTCTGTATTTAGCTCTCATCTGAATGTGTCTACAGAGGTATCACCATATTGAGTACAAAGTCACATCCATGTGATATCTCAGCCTACATCCAAGTACCTTGTTCCAGTACATCTTACTTTAAGAGGAAATCCTATCATCCACTAAGGGAAGATGGCCTATAGATACAACACTGAGCGCAGACTGAGTCAACGGCTTGTCCAAAACAACCACCCTAACCTGTATTTTTTTTCTTAGACAGACCTCTTCACAAGATGCAAGCGATGAATGTTGATGGCGAAAGGAGGTCAGAGGGGCAGAAGGGGTCTATCACGTTCTTGCTCAACGAAGGCCGAGCAAGCACCAACTCCAACTTACAGCAGACATCTCGTGGTCAAGGTCGGAAAGCCGCTCAACAACAACCACAACAGAGCAGAAGCCTCAGACGTAAGTGTGGCAGCCTCATCGAAGGACCCACGAGCCCAGTCCCGCCTGTTCGAGGGCGCAAATGTGGCAGTATGATCGTCGCACCAACGATGAAGCATCATTCAAAACGACGACTTGCCAGGAAGGAGAATACCGGTGACCACGATGACGACGAAGACAACGATGAGGACTACGATGACGACTCTGATGGGAAGGAGCGTGTGATCCTTCCTAATCTTCCGCCGATCTCGACTCTCCTACCTCTGCGCAATACACCCTCACCCAGATCCTTTTCCTTCTCTCCCACTTCATCTCCAGCCACCTCTCCTCGTCCCTCCGCGACGAACCCTTCTTTCCCGCTCGCTCCATCTCCATCTTCTTCTTCTTCTTACTTGACCACGGGACGGTGGTCGCCTTCGCCTCACGAGGAACTTTCCCCACGCTCTCGGCCTGTGACATGGCAAGAGTCCTCTCCATCCTACCCTAATCCACAAGATTCTTCTCAGGTTCAATACCACGACCCACAACAATACTCCTCTTCCTCCGGTCAACAATGGATAGCCTACGGACAACCAGCTTCTTCTTCCACACTCTACCATCACAGTGGCGGAGGAACGAGCGGGAGCAGTGGGATTGAGAGCGCGGCCCAAGGCAGCAACGCAGGCGGTGCTCGACCTCAACATCACACCTCGCCCTCTGCGATGATGTCGTCGTTCGGGCAGAGCTCTTTCTCCACTTCAGCGCCTTCGCTGTTGCCCCCACGCCAGCTCCACCCTACGCCGATGGGATACTTTGTCGCCCAGCCTCCCTCGCAGATTCACCAGGCTCAACCGGAAGTGCCCAACAACACGAGCACGAGCATCAGCCCTCGTGGCTATCCTCAACACTTTCACCATGCCCACTACCAACATTGCCATCCTCACAACAATCCACCGCCGCCACCTCATCGGCCGATGCTTCATCCTCAGCAGCAGGTGCCATCAGCACAGCAGGCGCATCAGGCGCACTATTACACGCAGTATCATCCTCCCACCACGCCAGCCGCCATCATGACGGCCTTCGGCCAGAGTCCTACCTCCGTATCGGCTCCATCGCTGTTGCCCTCCATGGCATCTTCGACTGGCCCACCACCAGCATTCCCTCCTTCGCTGCGCGGCGACAAGCTGCATTCGCAATGGGTCATCACCGAAGGCCGTACCTTGATGGGCCCATCCGCCTCTCCCAAGGGCGGCTCCAAGTCTGCTTGTCAGTCGCCCGGGAACAGTGGCTTCCACTCGACCTCACCTCAGGCCGCGTCCACGGCATCAACTGCGTTCCCGCAAGCACCGGCTCACAGCGACGGAGCAGCTGGGTGTGTCGACATGCACGACGGTCAACAGGGTAACTCGAGCAAGCGCGCCAAACGAGGGGGCCGCGGCGGTGGAGCTGGCGGTGGAGACTTCACCTTCCTTCACCTTCAGGTGGGCAATGACGGCCGCTTGACCATGGTTAAGGAGCTCAACTAGGCCGACCAAAGAGATCCATCCTCTACCTCTGCCAATCGAGGCAATTAACATCACGATGTAAAGCTACTCTCCCTCCCCCTTCTGCGCTTCGTTCTGAGATGACCGTAGTTGTTCACTGCTTTCCACTGTACATAAAGCCACAGTTGGCCTGTACCAGATGTAAGAGTCCCAGCCCAACCTGAAGGTTGTATCGAAAGAAAAGGAACCACCAATCCACATTCGCCCCGAGATAAGGCTTACTCACTCAGAGTAGCAGAAGTTAGGCTTCTCCGGCAGAAGCCGACCAGGCAAAAGGGCTTTTCGTGGAGGACTCCCGCGCAAGCTCCTGCTGTTCCGGTGTTTGACCACCAAAGGCGCGACTTGTCCTTCGTTCTTTTGTGAAGATCGAAAAAAGCGACGAAAGATCGAAACTTGTTGATTTTCATCGATCACTGAGGGATCGATAATAATGAAGTCGTCGCTACGGCTACTTCTAGCGTTGGTCGTCGGCCTGCTCCTGAGTCAAGGGGGACAGTCGACTTCCAGCACTACGGAAAAATCATCAACTTCATCTTCCGTTTCAGCCACTTCGTCTTTATCATCTTCAACGACCTCGGCAACACTGGCGTCTTCCGCGCCCTTTGGAAGGATTAATCTTTTGAGTTCCTGCGGTGGGCCGGAGCAGCGGCGACGACTGAACGATGGCATAGCTCTTCTTCATTCGTTTTGGTATGAGGAGGTACATGAACCGTCCCTTCTTCCCAACGCAAATTGATTGATTTTTTTAAAATGATAAAGAAGATGAAGTTGAAAACCTAACTTTTATTTGTTTTACAATTTCAGGCACGCGAGATATTTCAAACATTGGTATCTGAGGTATGTAATTCTTCCAAATGATTTCAAATTTTCGGAAACGATTTGGAAATACATTTTCCTGTATCCCATTCAGGTGGAAAATTGTGCGATGGGGCATTGGGGAGTGGCGATGTCTTACCTGCAGCCTCTCTGGTCCTACCCGACACCGGCGGACATGCGTGCGGGCTTGGAAGCTCTCCAAGCTGCACGACTGACGATTGCAGATCCCAAAGTCACCGAACTGGAAAAGGGTCACATATGGGTGAGTACCATCATCTTACAATCACTGATCAAGAATGATGTTATGGAACTGAAATGCTCGTATTACGGGTTCAGGCACTAGAGGGCTTCTTTGCCGATTATGAAACGACTCCTTACCCTTCACGCATCCTGCGGTGGGAGGCACGCATGGAGATGCTGTGGCAAAGGTGCACACGCAAACAATGTTGATAAGGATGCAGGATGAAATCTAACAGAACACTGTTGACGGGGTAGGTATCCGAAAGACACCGAAACAATCGTGTTCTACGCGCTGGCGCTCAAGGCAAAGAGTTTGATCGTTCTGGAAGCAGAAGGTGGCAAGATTCACCGCAGCCTTGATACGGGTACGCTTTCATCTCACAAAGCTGGTACATTGACAACTTACACTGGAAGATTGCTGATGATGCTTTACCAGATGAGGAAAACGATGCCACTTTATTCTATTACCAGCGAAGGGCCGGGAAGATGCTGGAGCTCGTGCTGCTTGAAGAAAGGCACGCCTGAATCATCGACAGACTATCTGATCAGCCTTTATTCTTATTACATTTAACAGATATCATCCTGGCGCGCTGCACTACCTCATTCACTCGTATGACTACCCACTGCTCGCGCCCAAAGCACTGCCTTATGCCAAGCGGTACTATCCTCTTCGGAATGTTCTTGGATGTTTGCTGATCTTTACTCGCTCACTGAATTCAGATATGCTCTTGCTGCTCCACTTGTGGCACACGCTTTGCATATGCCTGCGCACATATTCGTGCGGTTGGGAAAGTGGAGGGACGCCATCGACAGCGACCTCAACTCAATGAACATCTCTTCAGCGTTTTTCAAGAGGAAGGTGGCGGAAGGCAAAGTAGGATGGAAGGCTGATGGCATGTATGACGAGTATCTCCATTCGCTGGACTATCTAGTTTATTCG
This sequence comes from Acanthamoeba royreba, assembly GCA_000826365.1. Lineage (NCBI taxonomy): Eukaryota > Discosea > Longamoebia > Acanthamoebidae > Acanthamoeba > Acanthamoeba royreba. The sequence continues at coordinate 12,045 of CDEZ01020781.1, forward strand.
TACCATCAACTGGGTATCATCACCCATCTGGGAGATTCAAGATTGCTTTGTACTGACTGCAGAATGCAGGTCAAGATCAAACTGCCGAGTGCTTTGTGCGGGAAGTGTTAGCTACTGAACTTATCTACCCTGGACTTACGCACGGAAGTGTGTATTCACTCATCGCCACGACGGCTCGGTCCTTCGCTGAGACGCACGATTGGCCCCGTCTTGCTCGTCTCGAGTTTCCACGGGCACTCACACTCGATTTGAGAACGACTGGGGTACCTTCAGCTCGTTGACAGAGCATCCATTACAATTGAACTAAGCATCAATGACTGATGTATCAGGGCAAGTACGTCGGCAACTGGGCACAGATATTCAGACTGTATCTCCGAGTGATCGGACTTTCCTACGAGTACACATCGATTGAACAGCAGAATTCGAATATATTCCTGAATGCTGATGCTTCAGAAAGTGAAGGAACAGCTCGTATGGCGAAGATCCGAAGCGAGGTGGCCGACAGCCTGTCGCTGATGCGCAATTTGTCGAACTCGCCTCAGCTTGCCCGCGAGTTGAAGGAAGACTTGAGTGTCCTTTGGCGAGTAACGGTTGATGTGCAGCTGGGTGTTGCACAGGCCATGCACGAGTGGATTCAGGGGCGTAGAGTGGTTTCTATCGTTCTTCTGAATCAGACGGCCAACACCGAGGATTCCTACTTCAAGCCATCGGTAAAGCCTTCAGGTGACATGTCTCCCAACACTATCGTGATATTCCGTACGCTGACGCAGCTTTGGCAATAGTGGTCTATCCTGTACGTGAGCATTTGGCAGACAAGTTGGTGCTCATGGGCCGTATGGAGGAGGCACTCACCGCTTACAAGGACACTCTGGAACAGCAACCCCTAAGGTACAGTATCTAACTTGTGGGAACTAATCTTATGAGCACTGCTCACACCCCATATCAATTCTTCATCAGGTTTAACAGCTTGCTTGGCGCCGCAAAAGCAGCGCGAAAACTGTACAGATATGAGGAAGCCGCCGTGTACTACACGCTCCTCCTGCAGCAGATCACCGGCTGCCAAGAGACCAAGCCGCACACCGGTGGCATTGTATACAAGACTCAGGACACTCTGCGCAAGTACAACTCAACTCAATGGCAAGATGTGGTGGATGAGAGCGAGGACAATCAGTACGATGAAGAGCTCGAAGACTGCATCTACCGCGTGATTCGTTATCAGTTCGGCAACGGATCCCTCGACATCGATGATGTCGATGAGTCCATGGAAACTAACCTTGATACGGCGGCGAGTCACGATAGTCTCGGTGCAGACCCTGCTAAGGATCGATTTGTGGGAAGCGTGGGCATCGAGCGAAAGAGGTCAAAGGAAGTGATGATGGCGATGGAGTTCGTGCACAAGCAGCGACTCCTGCGCGAAGCACGACGGCATCGACGGCTGGCCATACTGCGCGAGCGTGCGACCGGCGAGCGCTTGACATCATCCGGCCTCGGTCCAATCACTGTGGAAATGTGGATGCTGTGCTTCTATCTCCTATTATCTGCGCTCCTCGGCTTCGCATCGTCGCAAGCGGTGACTCACTACCGGAAGAAGAACAACTGATTGTCCACCAACAACCCGGCATTTGTACTTCTCAACAGTGTATCTTCCACAGCCCCAGTGTAAGACTGAATTGCACAAGATAAGGGCAGGGTGAGGTGAAGATGAGGCCACGATGAGGATGGACTAGGGCCAATGATGGTGACGATTGTTGGATACGGCCATACTGCGCAGAAAGCACCGCTTCCCATCTGAACAGCGAAGTTAAGCTGCGCCAGGCGGCGTTAGTACTGGGGTGGGCGACCACCCGGGAATCCGCCGTGCTGTATCCTTTTTCTCCCTCCTCCTTTTTCTCCCTCCTCCTTTTGCCCATCAATTTTACCTCCTTTTGCCTCTCATCTATTCTGTTATGTTTGTGATCACAATGCCTTCACTGGCCTCGTTTTCACACTGACTGACTAAGTTCAGGCTTGCCCTTGCTGGGCTCGTGCTGCAGCAGCATTTTTGCATTGTCTCATCTTTCACCAATGTGATGGCAGCTTGTGTTAGGGCATATTCAAGATGGTCCAGCTGCTTGCCTGCATCAGACCAAACAACATGATGAGTCAAGCAACTTAAATTATATTATGTGTTATCTGTAAGACTCTTCAACAATCCACAGCAAATGGCTGGGTCCTCTATATATCCAAGATAACTGTTGGTCTATATACATGAGGAGCCACAATGCTTGGCTTACCACATTGACCACACACTGATTTTGATCTCTTCTACACATTCACAGACACAACAAAGTAAGCTGTCTGGGGTTGAATGGGGAGCAACAACCTACATTAAAGTGTTGTGATGGAAAAAGATCAATCCCATCAACTCCACCTCCCTCAGCATCACAGGACCCTTTGGATGTGACTCATCCTCCAGTAGACGCAGACGATTTAGTGCAAGCAAGCCAACACAAGCTTCATGTGTGTTTCTAAGAGTTTCTTCAATGAGCTTGCATCTCATGATACATTGGAGGCCTGCATCATATCATCATGCACATCACCATGCACATCATCATTATCATGCACATCATCACTATCATACACATCATCATGCACATCATCATCATCCACCACTAATTTGACCAACTTTGTACAGTAGTTGAGATAAAGGTGTGACCTGCTTAGGTGGCATCCCTTCCATGCAACCTGTATCATGCATGCCACATGAGGCCTTTCTGCATTCATTCTATGGTCTCCATGTTTGGAGAGAAAAGTTGCCACAGCAACCTTAACTTAAGGGACATGTGTATTCCAGCACCATTGTAGCTGCCTAGGATTCTGATGACTGGCAGTCCTCACAAAGGACATCGGGTTGGGTACATGTCTGTGGAGACAAAAGGAGGAGGGAGAAAAAGGATACAGCACGGCGGATTCCCGGGTGGTCGCCCACCCCAGTACTAACGCCGCCTGGCGCAGCTTAACTTCGCTGTTCGGATGGGAAGCGGTGCTTTCTGCGCAGTATGGCCGTATCCAACATTCACTTCTTATCTCCTTCCTACCCTATCCACCCATTCTTGTCCAGTATGATGTGCATGATGCGCATGATGATGATGATGATGACTGATGATGATTGATGATTCTGGTGAACATTCACGCTGATGTGATGCAGAGTGCTCGAAGATATGCTGGCCACCAATTCACTCTCCATGTGCTCAATGGTCACATCAATACATGATGACGGGATGATGTGACTTCAGCACAACAAGATGCAGACCTATGGTCATGAGCGATGAATGCATCGATCACAGACCAGGTGGTAAGGGATAGAATACATTTTATTGTTGGTCGGGGTAGGACAGAGCGAGGAGGAGGGCATGGAGTCATCCACACATAGCCTTGCACGCAGCTTCTCCATTGCGCATGGGATCTGATGGCCATGTTTTTGAAGCGGACGCCACACGACGAGGATGGACTTGGGACAATGGTGGTGACGAATGTTGGATACGGCCATACTGCGCAGAAAGCACCGCTTCCCATCCGAACAGCGAAGTTAAGCTGCGCCAGGCGGCGTTAGTACTGGGGTGGGCGACCACCCGGGAATCCGCCGTGCTGTATCCTTTTTGCCTTCCTCCTCCTTTTGCCCATCATTTTTACCTCCAATTGCTCCCTTTTCTTCCCTGGGCAGCTTTCTGATGATGTGAATGTGTAGCTACACGCAAATGGAAGATAATCTCAAATTTCGCAAATTCATCGTGAAATGTAAAAATTTTAACAAAAACGGAATGATTCTGAAATGGTTCAAAATTAATCCAAAAAAAAAAAAAGGAAAGATGACGGGAGGAGGGGAGCTGGTGTGGAATTGGTACTTCTTGGGGTTCATGCTGCTGTGTCTGGCCATCTACTGGGTCCTCGCTCCCGGCTACCGATCCTCCCGCGTCCTCGCAGCCAAGCGAAACGAGGCCTGACGATTGATAATCGGTGAACGCTACGCGCTCCTCCTGCAGGATCTTTTTCTTCCCCATTGACAATAGATCAATCAATCCTTCGTTCCCTGCTCGGCACACGTCTACGTCGAATCGACCGACTTTCCATGGCTTACTATCTTTCGGATCTATGCTCCTCCCTCTACACGCCCGCAGAAGGACGCAATCATTTATTTAATTATTTATTTAATTTCATGGCCTGCTCTTCTCAAATAAATTAACATCTTAATCAAAAATTAGAAATTAGATCATAGATTATTTTTTCGCACAATCATTTAAAATGAAATAGGGATTAAACTGGCCAGCAACACACTGCATGAGGTACTGCTACTGTCCTCGCGATGATGGTGATGTTTGGTGTTGGTTCTCACGTAATGATGTAGGACAGAAAACGATACAACAGAGAAGACCACAACGTAACGACCTCTGTTGGGCATGAAGCCAACTCGTGGCGTGGGTAGAGAGCAGCAAACAAGACCCACACGATGGTCACAGCTACATTCTTCAGGTACTGATGATGATGGAAATGATGCTGACGATTCTGGCGGTGATTGAGGGCATCTGAAATTTCACCACAGGAATGGCGGAAAGGTGGGTGGCATGTCGCCAATCCAGCGGTCGACCGGTCGGACGGTTGGGGCTGAGTTCCACAGGGAAAGCGGGCAAGCAAGCTGATCGTGTCAGTGGAAAGGTAGAGGGAGGGATCCCTGGCAAGGACCCTCGCATCATCACGATAAAGCGAAGCCCATTCATTTTACTTATCTTACACTTACCCGTACGGCAAGACCCGACTCAGCGCAGACAACAACAAGGGCCCAAGACATTCCTACCTCCTTGCCGATGACCATGATACTACCCGAAAGCATTGAGCACTACTGGGACGCCAAGTCCGACATGCGTCGGTGGATGATCCCCATAGTGGGCTTCCTCATGGTGCTCGTTCTCTCGACCATCGCCGGCGTGCTAGCCAGCCGTGGTACGCGTACTTTCCGTATGCTCAAGTATCTCTTGCTCTTCCACGTCCTCGTCCAGATGGTACATCCTCTCACTTGTGGTCTGCAGAACTGATTCATACCTTACCTAACTCTCACACTTTCTCTCCCACCAATAACAGCTCTTCGCCGTCCTGCTGCTTGCCACTGAGCGCTGGGACTACGCAGTGCAGCTGGCCCTTACATCTATCTTCGGCCTCTTCGCCACCATCACCCTTGCTGGTGACTACCTTGCAGTGGTACGGCATCTCCAGCATCGTGTTTTCCTCATCTCGTCTCACTTGCCCATGATGCCTTGCAGTACTCCGCGATTTGCCTCTTCAACTTGCTGTGTCTCTTGGGCCACGTCGACTTCCTCGGATACAAGGAGAGTCTGTACCATCTCTATGAGGCTCACCCGACATCGTGCCACAACTATTTCCATCTCAACCCTCACCACGCATCGAGCTTGTGCTATGGTTACGTTTCGTTCAGCCGCGTGCTAGCCTACCTCATGGTGTGGCTCGTAGCTGCGCAGGCCTTCGTGTCCTACTACATTTACAAGGAGAAGTCGGCCGATTGTATGTGCTTCCCTTCCTCACCATCACGCTCAACGGGCCGCTCACTCACCTTTCTGCAGATGGCTCGGTCGTTGGCAGCGGCACCACCAAGACGAGGGAGGCCTTCGGTGCCATCGGCTCCGAGGACTATGGCACCATCGGCTCGCAATCCTAAGTTGGTGTCAACTTTGTTTGGAAGGGCCCTTGCAAGACGTGCATGCCCCTGCTTCATCAATTCAACACTCCCATTCTACTGTGCTCTCGCTCTCCTTTAGCTTTTTGTCTGTCCTTCCAGCAGGTAGTCCTTCCAAAGAGGAAGGAAGTAGAGAAGATCGACATCCGGCCAGACTGCTCACCCACACACATCAGACATGAAGGCATCAAGGTAGGGTCCATGATAACGCGTACCATAGCCGAGTTGGGTGAACGCAGCACTCAGCTGTCCGCGGTGATGCGTGCCACTGCACAATCGGTGTTTGATTACAACATTGCAGTGAACCGTCAGACGTTGAAGGAGAGACGACTACGTACTGATTGAATACATGGTCAAGCACCTCGCCTCGTACCCGCGTCAGTTCAAAGCCCTTGGTGTCGGTGTACGTGAACTCAGTCTGTGTTGGCCCACAGCGCATCAGTGAGAAAGAGCGCAACACCTCACAGGGGACGAGGAGTAGCGTCGCCTCACCTCGAGCTCAGCGTCAGTGAGCCCCATCACGAACTGAATCCACGTCTTGGCCTGCGCAGGTGTGTTCGTGATAATGGGTCAAGGCTCATGTGAGTGTGTCGGGCAGTTACCTGTGCCAGAAGAGCCTCGGCTAGCTCGTCCCGATCGACGATCATCTCTTGATTGAGGCCAGTGATAGTGATCTGCTTTCCCACAATACGGCCGTACCACAGCCTGTCCACGAGCACAATGTCTGTAGACAAGAGAGCTGTCAAACTGTGCATGCATTGGGCTCAGGTCAACGTCATATGACCGCTCGGTGAAGAGTACGGTTCAACGTGAGGTGGACAGACTTGAAGAAGAGACCCAGATCCTTGCGGTAGGCCTCCTCCGGCATAGTGCGCACCACCTCGAGAACCTTGCTAATCGCTGCGATTCAGAAGAGTGGCTCAGCTTTCTTGCCCCAACACGGTCATGGGAATACACAAGACGCCATACCCCAGTGGTGGTATCGGGCCAGCCGCACGAAGTGCTGGTATTGCCTTGTGCCCACCTCCATTTTCGTCTTGCAGCTGGCTGATACTTTTTTTTGCATTTCGATTGTGTTCAAAATTTCGTAAACAGTTTTAAAATTTGTAGAACCGATCAGGGAACGCCCGATAGCGAAGGAACGAACGTAGAAGCAGGAAGAGAAGAGGAAGGAGGAACAAAAGGAGAAGGACCTTAGCAGAGGATGGTTTCGATCCATCGACCTGTGGGTTATGGGCCCACCACGCTTCCACTGCGCCACTCTGCTTTCCTCTTCAAGATACAGACTGCATAAAACATGGGCGCCAAGCTCGCTGGCTGAGTTAATTGCAGATACCAATGGCATTACAAAGAAGAGCAATGGCCCAGGTAAATGGAAAAAGGAAGAAGAAAGAGTCAAAGTGGTAAAATTGATGGGCAAATAAAGGAAGGCAAAAAGGATACAGCACGGCGGATTCCCGGGTGGTCGCCCACCCCAGTACTAACGCCGCCTGGCGCAGCTTAACTTCGCTGTTCGGATGGGAAGCGGTGCTTTCTGCGCAGTATGGCCGTATCCAACATTCGTCACCACCATTGTCCCAAGTCCATCGACCTGATCTAAACTCCATCGCTCAACAGAGGCTGGGAGAGTCCTACAGTGCTGAAGAGTAATACGATGAGGAAGACATAAGATGAGATGGAGGGGAAGGAAGGTGCCATCTTGGGGGCTAAATGTTGGGTTTTATGGTAACTGTAAGCATACCGCCCCTCGCGTCGGCGGAAGTGTCTATGAAGGTGAGGCCTCGATCGCTTAGGAACTTCTGCACCGCGGGCAGCAACCGTGCCTTTTTGTTCTGCGAGTGATGCCCTGTTCCGGTGATCACGTACACCAACTTGAATGTTGACGACTTCGATCTGCTACTGCCGCTACTTTCTACAAGCTCTCGCTCCTGCTTTGACAAAAAGGTATCGAGAATGTCCAACGCTTCATCCTATTCACGCAGTAAAGAGGACACAGTGAGCATACACATTCTATGATGTCCGTGTATTTTATGCCATCAACGTACCACATGCAATCCGTGTAAATCGAGCACATCTGGATGCGAAGCATTGCGTGACTGGAAGATCTGCTGAGAGGCCTGGGAGTGCAGTTCTTCCATCTTCTTCTGATGTAATCTTCCTCTGTTGGTAGTGCGGATCAGCTAGTTAACGCGAGAGAGGTGTAAGCAATGGAGCCCGTACTGAGCGGAGAGCTGGGTGGCAACAGACTTATTGCCCACAAGATAAGCTTGTGTGGCTTCTTGGAAGAATCGATTTCGGATTCGCGCATGCTCGATGGCCTGTTCTCGCAGTACTGTCTACTGCTCTCCCACACTTTCACCTGCAGAGAACAAGCCCATAAGCAATAGCTACATCACATGTTTAAGATTAGATGGCTCGCGTACCAGTTTCCACCCAGCCTACAGTGTTCTTCTTCTTGAGGTTCTTTATGATCTCAGTTAGTTTTTTCTGCTGCTGGGCTTGTGCTGCCTGTTTGCTTTGTTGTCGCACCCGCTCGCGCTCACGTTCCTTATCGCGCTCCCGTTGTCGGACTGCCAGGTCGGGATATAGCGATAACAGTTCTGCTTTCGATACTTCATAGTTCAGTCCTGATTGGTAGAAGGTATCTCGCAACGTATTCTCGTCGATCAAGTCTTGAAACTCCTCCTGTAGCTTCTGCAGCTTGAGTCGCTGAGCCATGTTCATTTCTGCACTGCCGCCAAAGCCAGAGCCATAAGATGGCAGGGACAGCGGTGTGTCCGATATGGGTTCGTAAAAGGGCGCTGGTGATGCAGAAGGTTGTTTGTTCGTCTTTACGTTGTACGGCGAAGGAAACGCGGCAGCTGATGAAGCTTGTGCGGAAGGCTGCTTCGTAGCTGTAGAGGGCAGCGAAGGGAACGACGTCGCATAGTCAGTAGTTATCTTTTGCGTCCGTGACTGAAGCTGCTGCGGATCGTAACCATGCCGGAACTCGCACATGTCTCCCTACAAGGCCAAGATTAGATCGGAGTGGAGCACCTTGATGTGCGCGGTGGTACCTTGAGGCATTCTCCAGCCATCCAGTATTTACACGTTACCGATTTGAGGTCATGAGAGTACCAGCAATCGGAACGGAAACATTTGCCTTTGAGGTAGTACCGACACACAATCGTGTTTGCATTGGCAGGCGCTGTTTCGAGGGCTGCTGCAATCAGGTCAGCTAGACGCAACCAACGATTGGGGTAGAGTAGGGCAGGTGTACTTGGAGCCTTAAAGGACTGCCTGGGGTCAGAGATCACGCCTCCTTTGCTGGCTGCTGTCGCGGACGTTGGGGATGTCTTGTCAAGGCTGCCCTGCTGTGAGTGTTCAAGTTAGTCAAGGCAGACCAAGCGATTTACTGGAGAACCGCTAAGATTATGTACCTTCTGATAGTTCTCACTTTCTTCTTTTTCTATCTCGAGTAGGATAGCTACCGTGCGCTCCATATCCTTATCGTTGGCGTCATAGAGCAGTTGTAGGCCCTCCCTTAAAGTAGAAGAGGTGAGTCATCTACCCAAACCAACATCACGAAGGTCCAGCTCCATACCTTTCGTAGTCACTGAACATAGAGGAGAGCATCTCGAAAGCTTCGTCCTTGTTCGAGGCAGGAGCGGCAGCAGCAAAGGGCGAAGAAGCAGATGCGGTGGAGCTCATTGCAGAGATCATGGGCGAGGAAGAGAGCGGCGAGTTGAAGGAAAGAAAGCTTGCAGGTGAGCCCGACAGAGGCGTCGCAAAGGGGGAAGTAGTAGTGAACGATGAACTGAGACCGTCGGTGCTTGCTCCATTATGTCCGTTGATATCGACTATACCCGCGGCGCCGTACGGAGAAATCCCCGTGAGGGCGTAAAAGCTGTTGAATTGGTCACCATAAGATTGCGACGAATCGTCTTCCTCTTCATCGTCATCTAGAGAAAGTCCACCCATTGTCAACAAGGCGGGGTCGATATCTGCAGCTCCTTGATCATCACCCAAGAGAGCGCTGACCATAGACTCAGTGTTCAACCTCATCTCCTCCTCTACAGTTTCGAGTCCTTCGTCATCTTCGAGAAGGTGCGAGGGGCTGAGGAAACCGATGTCAGCATCTGCAGGGAAGGCTGAAGTAGCTCCGTAACCGG
>CDEZ01020786.1:0-18641 GCA_000826365.1 Acanthamoeba royreba
CATCAGTGGTGAGACAAAAGACGCCCACCAACAGACGTATCTGTCCATCCTTATCAAGCAGCTGCGGGATAGTATGCAGGTCAGTTCACCTTATCTGTGGTGATTTTATCTTTGCCATTCACTCACGCACTCTCGTGCACAGGCTGCAGTTGTACGATTGAATGGGCGTACCTTGATGATCGTACCCACAAAGAGGGCTCTGGTAGGATTCTTACTCTCGTCAGCAGACCATGCAGCCTCGCTGCCTGCACGGAGGAACCTTACAGCCTCAGGACTTTACCGAATAATGACGGCCCAAGAACCGCGGATGACTGCCACGCGTGATGACCTGAACGAGGAAGAGTCCAGAGAAGGCCTTCCAGACATTGGCAGCACGGTCGATGAGGAGGAGGGAGATGATGATGAGTGCACTATTACTGAAGTTCGCGTCGTCGGAAGGAAGCGACCAAGAGAGCTGAGCCGATGGGAACAGAAGCACGAGCTAGCACGCACCACAAAGCGGCCATACACACCGGAAAGCGACGAGCCGTAAGCGGCCTTGTACTCATGGCGGTCCGAAGAAGGAATGTCGGCTGTAACATTAGGGATGAGGCTTCCCCAATAAGTATTTATGATTCACGTACACAAGCGCGCTAGTGTAGCTGTTAACGCGCCGGCCCTGGTCCGGCTAGGTTTATTGCATCTGGATCGCGATGTCGCTTAGTGAGTGGGATAATGGGAGTGCCGTATTGAACAAGACAGAAGATGTAGAGAGCTGAGAGAAAACGAAAGCGAGAAGGTGCCAGTGTGTTAACGAGCCGGTCAGAACTCAACCCCGCAGATCGGAAAGTCCTTGCTCCGGATGTACTGATTCTCAGGTCGCAACTTCATCTCTGCAAACAGGAACAAACGCAATTGTTACAAAATAATTAAATATCTTCTCGCAAAATGCCAAAAAGCTATGTAAAAATAAATCGCCTTAATCAGAGAATCGAGGAGGCAGAGCTGTACCCCAGTTGCCTTTGTCGTTCTTTACTGCTTGCACGACATGGCCTCGCACATAGGCAATGGTGTCGTTCCCTCGGGTAATGAGTTCCTCGATCTGTTTGGGGTCTTGCACTCCTGTTTGCAATTGAGAAGAATTCTTCCATTTCCCGATCTTTTGCCTCTACACGGGGCAAGGTAAATAAATACCTCGATTTGATTCGAACTCTTGGCGAATGAGATCGCGAGCACGCGTGAGAGCCAGTTCGTCCCCGGCGAAGACCGTCTGCTTGGTGCGGAGGAGATCTTTGTAGACGCGGAGAGCTCGCATTCGTTGCATGCTAATTCTTCAAAAATGAGAATAAGAATATAATGTGATGTGGTGCGCGGTGTGTTGGGTGTAAATGAAGATCGCGATGCGTAGGGTGTTGATGATGACAGTCAACCGTGCACCGGCAAAGCTTGGGTTGAAATCGAAAATCTCCAGAGCATCTTTTCGTCTTCTTCTCCGTGACTTCTCCACATGATGAAAACTCTTTGTTATGTTAGGAATTAGAAAAATGCAATCTTTTCGAAGATGTTTCAAAAAGAGGACAAATTCGTGAACAGTTGGAACCATCACCCACGAGAACAAAGATGAGCACTCTGCGTGCCCTTCGTCGTCTTCATGGCCTCGAAGCGCAGCTATCTTGTTGTGGTGAGGATGGATCGCTGCTTGGTAAAGCATTGGTCAGTACTTCACGGGTCAACACGACGCCGGGCGAGGGTGACGACCTCCTCTTCCCAACGCCGATGGAGGCGATGCGCAACGAACGAGCTACGGCCTCTTTTGATGTGAGAAAGATGACCTATCTTCTTGAGGGAGAGGAAGGGACACGCTGGCTCGAACTGGCAGCCACGATGATCGAACGTGACCCTGTACTCCACCACGCTGACATCAGTGCGCACGACCTCACTGTTCCCGAACACAGAGAACGGTACTTGTGCTGCACCTTTTCTTTTTAATATATATAATCATTATGCCCTTTTCAGCTAAAATGATATTAGTATATTAAAATTGTTAGAATTCCAGATGAAATCAGTTGATAACACTCACGTCTGTACACAGCACGATGAGGAAGATAGCGCGCTATATGGAGTACGTCCGCAATGGGCCACTGGCGACCAACGAGCGCCTTCGCTTAGCGTTCGATCGGTGCGCCAATCCTTAAGATGATTTCCTTGAGTAGAGCCTCTAATGCGTACTTATTGTGGTGTGTTTAACGATCAGGCTGATGCATCTCTATGATTCATCCTTCTCAATGCGCATAGGCGTTCACTTTGCACTCTTTCATACGGCCATTCACGGGGGAGGCACCTCTGAGCAGATCGCCAAGTATGCTGACGATATCAAGTAAAAGCCTCTCTCCCTCTCTGAGCTTAATTTAAATGATCTTACGGTGACTTCTTCTACAGGAACATGCGCATTATCGGCTGCTTTGGTACGGAGCTATCTCGCGATGGATCTCTCGCTATGCAGTTTACTAACACGAACTGCGGCACAGGGATGACCGAGCTAGGGAATGGAACCAGCATTCAGTCTTTTGAGACAACAGCGACATTCCAACGCGAAACGGACACATTTGTCATTAACAGGTATGCATTTAGCTTGCACGTTTAGTATCACTAACTCCTTTTACTAGCCCCACCATTACTTCTACGAAGTGGTGGATTGGCATGTCGTCACAGAGTGCCACCCACTGCGTGGTGTTTGCTCGCCTGCTTATTGATGGTCACGACCATGGCGTGCATAACTTTATCGTTCCCCTTAGGTATTGTACCGTACCACCAACTTGAACTTCTTGTGCTGATATACGCACGAATGACACATTAGGGATATGGAAACTGGACGCCTATTGCCAGGGGTTACCATCGGTGATGTGGGAAGCAAATGGGGACGACATGTATGAAACGAACTCAGCTTACTTCTGCATGTTGACTGATCAACATGTTCCTTTACATAGGGATTGGACAATGGTTACTTGCGATTCACGGAGGTTCACATCCCCAGAGAAAACATGCTTATGAAATGGTCTCAAGTGTCACGCGAGGGGAAGTTCACTGCCCCACCTATCCCTCAGATGGCCTATGGCGCACTCATTGGAGGGCGTGTTGCCATAGTACGAACTCCCATGCACGAACTGTCTCTTCTACTTGAGCACTTACTAACATCCTTCATTGTTTAAGCTCAAATTCTCTGCCGACATCATGAAGAAGGCAGTTACAATTGCAACGCGCTACGCCGCGGTCAGGCGCCAGCATACAGTGCCAGGAAGAGACGAGTCTACTGGAAAGAGGTTCATGTCTTGGATGTTATTACTGGTTAACTCATCTCACTAACGCTGAGCACACCACAGAAAACAACTGCATCTTTTGGATTTACAGTCACATCAACTGCGCTTGTTCCCTCTTATTGTACGTCACTCGCAAGCACCCTTGAATCCTGCTACTTGACACTTAACGCTTGATGAAGGCCGAAGCGTTCGCACTGCACTTTGTCACCAATGAAGTTGCTGGGCGGTATGGAGTCATCCTCGATCAACTGCGCAAGAACGATCTTTCGGGCCTGGCTGACTTTCATTCCACCACTTCGGGGCTGAAGGTACTGAGTAAGTCTGAAGCCATAAGTTACTCGCTGACCCCTGAGACACCAGGCGTGGTGCACTTGGGCGGTTCAAGATGGCATAGAGACTTGCCGAAGATGCTGCGGTGGACACGGGTACGATGACTGCTCTTGATCTTCTTCAGCCCAATCTCACGCAATAACTTCACAGATTCCACTCATACTCTGGTTTGCCTTCCACTCTTGCTGATTGGGCCGTATTCATCACGGGCGAGGGTATGACCACTCATCAATCTGTTTAGCCTGCCCGAATCGTCACACGCTAGCATTCAGGAGACAATATGCCAATGGCGCAGCAGAATGCTCGTTTCCTGATGTCAGCGGTGAGAAAGATAGCAGGCGGCAAAGGTGAAGCACTCAAGGGTACCTCAGCACAATATCTCCTCGATGGTTTCAACGTAGCCGGTTCGCTTCCTATCAAGAGCCAGATATCAATCAATCTTAACCTTTCTTGCCAAGCAGTGATGCGCAAGGAAGAAGCTTTGCAGGAGTTGAGATCAGAGATCACCACTCGCGGTAAGACCGCCCTTCTGGATTCTTCCTTGCAAGACAAGATCTTCGCCACGCTTGCACTCTCCTTCATCTTCCGTACTGCTAGCAAGATGCAGCAGGAGCTACGCGAAAATAAGTCCGACGCTTCGGCAGCGTGGAATCGCTGCATGGCCGATCTTGTGCTGTGCTCGAAGTTCCACTGCCTTTTGTACATGGCCCGCTCCTTCGCCGCAGCGGTGCGAACCGCCGCCGAACAGGGTGCGTTAGGCTGTAGGGCCATTCACGTGGCATTGAGATGGACCTGATCGTTGGAACACTCTCACAGGGAAGGATTCCCAGTTGATCTCTGTTCTCAGCGGTCTGCGCGAGCTTCACGCGCTGTGGAACATGTCCTCGGAGATGAAGCACCTTCTGCAGGAGGGCATCCTAGCGCCTGAACACTCCATCTGGGTGGATGAGCTCATCAAGGATTCGCTTTTGCCAAGTACGCCTCCCTCCGTCATCTTACCTTCCTCCTTCACTTGACTCACTCGCAACTGGCCTGCCTGTTCGTCCGTCTGTGGTGCACCGGTGTGGATGATGAAGAGCTGAGGCGCGACGCTGTAGGTCTGGTGGACGCATGGAACGTGCCCGACTTCGTGTTGGGCTCCGTGCTGGGCGAGCGCGATGGCGATGTGTACCGCCGCTACTTCGAGGCCGTCTCAAGGTCGCCCTATCAGCAGATGAACCGCGAGGGCCAGCCCTTCTACTGGCACACCGCTATCCGCCCCCTTCTCCGTGCTGCGGACGTCCCTGCAGTGGTCCCGACAGATGAGAAGAGAGGCATATAATGTATCCATTATGACCTGGCGTTAATTAGGAATTAGCATCTAATGATTGAAAGATGAGCAATTGAGATGAGGTCAGTCACCTGGTTCAGGGCAGCCATTTTCGTTGTAGATGGAAAACGCACCTAAATCTGTAACGGGCATGAGAGTCACCTGGTGACGAGGGCGGTGATCCTCATCATTAATTAATGGATTAAATCAAAAACAGGGTGGAAATTATTTTATCAGCCCAAGATGACGTTGCTGAGTGAGTGCTGCATCTACGAGAGATGATTGTGTAGCGAGATGATGCGAGGATGAGTGTTTTTGTAATTTTTTTTTTTCATGTTTACAGTTTACAGAGCTTGGTGGAAGGGAAGAGGAGGAAGATGCGGTGGTCTTGGTGGATGCTCCACGCCCTTCAGCCACTTCGCCGCGATCGAGCGGTAGGCCATCGATGGGGAAGCAGCTGCCGTCCTACGCGAAGTTTACGGCAGGCAAGCGCGTTTACTCGAACTGCCTGGGCTGGGGGTTGGACTCGAACTCGCCAGCCTGGACGTCACCAACGCGGTCAGCCCTGTGGGTGGCGGTGTCGGCGCGCGAGGCCTGGGCCTGCGACTCGAACTCGCCAGACTGGAGCTCACCAACACGGTCAGCCCTGTAGGCGGCAGTGTCGGCAGTCGAGGGGGCGGCCTCAGACTCGAACTCACCAGCCTGGGCGACCTTGTCCTGAGTGAAGTCGGCGACCTTGGGGGCGGTACGGGAGTCACCCTTATGGGCACCAGTGAAGCCAGAGACGACCTTGGGGGCGCCTGTAAGTGTGAAAAAAGAAAAGGTTAACTTTCGGGCGGCTGTGCGGTCACAAAGATCGAAGGAGGCGACGACAAAAAGAACGAAAGAGACAGTGAAAAAGGGGTAGACGACGTACTCAGGGCGTGCTTGGTGCGGACGTCATCAGCGACGGCAGTAGCCTTGGGCTTAGGGGTGCAGGTGGCGCACCAGATCTGACCCTCAGCCTTCTTGAAGGTGTTGAGGTTGAGGACGACGTTGCAGCTGGCGCACTTGAAGCACAGCTTGTGGTAGGTGTCATCACCAGCCTTGACGGCCTCAAGAGGATAAGCGTTCTTTCCGCACTTGGAGCAGGGCTTAGCAGACATGTTGATTGTGTGTGGGGGTTGGAGAAGGAAGTGGGGTGGTGGTTTGGGGACTGTTGGTGTGGACAACTGGAAGAAGTAAGAGCGTGCGGCCTGCCAGCTTTTGTTGTTGGTTTCTGTGTTGTCCCGACCCCCGTTATAACGAACGCCATTGGGGCGCGGTCGGCCAATAAGCCCGGGCCAACGACAGTCCTGCAGGAAAATTGCAGGACTCCGGACGTGCGAGGATTTTGCCGGGATTCGGTTGCTAGGATCTCCCAATCACGAGCCACCTTTTTATTTTCGCTTTTTTCCTGTCATCGCAGAGAAAATGTTTTCTTGCGATTTTCCTTGTGTAGCGACATGGCCCACCGTGGCTGCCCGGCAGAAGAGGAACCCTGGCAAATAGCTGGACCCTCCGGTGGTCGTAGTAGTGGGCCTGGTGGTGCCGCGAAAGCCCGTAATTCCAACCCCCGAGGAGGCAAGGGGAGCCGAGCACATAAGGATGAGGTGGCCGGCTTTGCATATCGGCAGCAGAGTACGCGGAAGGGCCGCAGTGGTGCACCGGAGCATGCGCACGAATCCACTGACACTGCGCAGCGGTGGCTACAACGACTGCAGACCTACCAGTGCGCCACCTTAACACTCGTGGGCGTTTTGCGATTTTTTCAAAATTGTTTGGAATTGTTGGAACACATGTTAGTTGACTGACATGCATCCTGCGGCGTTAGGCAGGACTTGGAGCAATCAGCTTTCTTTGAGGAAGTGAAAGGTACTCTATGTGGCGCAGGAGAAGTATTACCTGGGTGCGATCACTCACGTTCTCGTGTGCTGATTCTAGAATTGCTCGCGCGCTGCTGCGCCGTTGATGCCGGCGGAAGAGTGGAGGATGTGGTGTGCTACGGTATCGGCAACTTTGCCTCATCCAAGCGTGCAGGATATCAATTCGCTCTGCTTCTACTTTTACATCGACTACTAGGAGTATCCTTGCACAGTTATTCACACATGATGTCGTATGTTCTAAACATGTACTTGATAGGTGGATGGACCCATTCGATTATACGAGCCGTTTCTCTCCGACTTTGAGAAGGAAGTGCTGCCAATCCACGGATGTGAGCTAATTGCCGTGAATGAGGTATCCCACCTATTCCTTCTTTCACTTGATATAATTTGCTGATCAGAACTTCGTGCAGGAGGCTAAACGTACGGCATCCCGCCGAACACTATTCTATATGCCACACGTGGACAAGTGTCTGTACAGTAACCTACTGTGGGCTAACTGGAGCGAGACGGATCTTCCTAAAGTTCTCATATTTGGAAATAGTTTCCATCATTACGACGAACGGTTCTCCTCCAGATTGCCCTATTCGCTATGTCGTGCTAACTTCACGGTCCATTGCTCGCAGAATCATGAGCCACGCTGAGCGACGGAAAGCCCCCTATGTATTTAAGATATCCACATCCTCCTGATCCTCGCTGTTGTTTCATCTTTGCTATTCTCTCTTGGTGATTCCTTAGCTTGATCTTACGTTTTAGAGGTTATGGACGAGATAAACTTCGAACGCCCTTTCGAGAAGATGAAGGAGGCGTTCAACGATCAGGGCTTCATCACCTTCGGCGCAAGTGCCGCCAAGTTCGCCCAAGCCGTGCAGAAGGACCCTTCCTTTTGGACGCGCTGTCTCGAACGCGACCTACCCACCCTCGCCCACGGCAGCTCGGACGTGGTGGCGCGAACACAGGTCAGTTGCCTTGCGGGTAGCTCAGAAAATGTGAAGAATTCATCTTAAATCAAATCATGAATTTTTGAGATTCCATCTACACTACGGACTTTAGGAGCTGTTTTGTTTCTGTTGCGGGAACGAGCTAACAGTGCAAGGTGGATTGGGAGTGTGGGTAATTGACGATTGATCTTCCTCCCAAGCCTCTTTTGCTGATCTCTCCCTCCTATTGGAGCAATCGAATGGTGGCCCCGCCCGCAGCTTGATTCTCGATTGAAGGAAGATTTTTTCATTTTTCTCTGGACGCAATCTCTGCTGGTGATTGAAGAGCAACTTGAACATGGCGGTCAGTCGGACATTCCAGCACCTGTCTTGGGGCGTGGCCTTTTGTTTCATCTGCATCTGGAGCACCTACATCACCTTCGGTGCGGCACACTCTTCCTAATTCATTTTTTTTCTTTTTCGGATTTCCATTTAAGTTTTATTTTATTTATCTGTTTTATTCATTTGTATTATAGAACATATTTAATCTTTATTTTTATATTTGCTCTTTTTTTGAACACTTTTTTTATTTTTCGGAAGTAAGTGCCTGGCCTTTCTGTGAAGTTGGGATTGTTGGTTGGGCACGTGGCGCTGATGGTGTTATTTGTTCGTGGCACGATCCGGCGCAACAGAAAACTACACGGAGAGCGAGCGACAACG
The DNA here is from genome assembly GCA_000826365.1 of Acanthamoeba royreba. Taxonomy (NCBI): domain Eukaryota; phylum Discosea; order Longamoebia; family Acanthamoebidae; genus Acanthamoeba; species Acanthamoeba royreba. Next base: position 8,477 of record CDEZ01020786.1, read on the forward strand.
AGAGAACTACGAGGAACAGCTGCGGGCGGCGCGAGAGCAGCTGGAAGGGGCCGTCAGTGAGGCAAATGAGCTGCGGAAAGACCGTGATGCAGTTACGGAGACCAACTTAAGGCGGATCCGACAACTGGAATCGAAGCACAAAACACTCATGGTGAGTCGTCGGTGATGCAGCTGTCATCAAAGGCAGTGCAAGGCTCTGCGCATGTGTCTCACGAGCGTGATGTCATCCTTGTTAGGAGGAATTCAAGGCGCTAGAGCGGAAGGAGCGACGACAACCAGAGACTTCGATTACAACAACTAAAACTGCACCCGAGGACTCCACTGAGTCGCTATTGTCGCAATGCCAGGCCCTGTTTAAACCCGACGAAAGACCAGTCCTCAACACTCATACGTCTTCGGATACAACCCCTCTAAAACGTAACGCGTCTGATTCATTGTTGCATTTTATTGTTGATCCGACTTCCTGACACGTGAGTTATTAGGAGCGAAGCATAGTTTGGATATGGACGCATTGAGCAACAATGACAGCCTAACCAAATACCATATTATTTCTCATACGCATTGGGACAGGTGCGTCTGTCTCTGCTTTTATTGTCGCTGCATTCATATACCTAACCCTAGCTCCGTAATAGAGAGTGGTATCTGCCCTTTGAGCAGTTCCGAGGCAGATTGGTCAAGTTGTTAGATGACGTGCTTGATCAAATTGACACCGACCCAGCCTTTAAACATTTTCACCTCGATGGCCAGCTGGTACCAATGAACTGAGATGTCGATTCCTGCTGGCAAATGCTGACCGGCCTCGATTATTTGCAGATTCCGGCTGAGGATTACATAGAAGTCAGAGAGCACATGAGAGAGAAAATCAAGTGGGCCAACTTGAACAACAAGATTGCCTTGGGTCCCTGGTACTTGCTCCACTCTGAAATTCAATCGAGGACAGCCACTAATTGGGTGGACAAACAGGTATGTCCAACCCGATGAGTTCCTCGTTACTGCTGAGTCGCTCGTGCGGAATCTGATGCTGGGCATCCGTAAAGCGGAGGAGATGGGCGGATCCTCTCTTGTCGGTTATATACCTGACTCTTTTGGCCATATCTCTCAAATGGTACCAATAATCATCACAGTTGCGCATATGTTCTCGCATCAACTCAATTCTTTTTCGTTCAGCCACAACTTCTGCTTGGATTTGACATCGAATCGGCCGTGTCCGGACGTGGGCCGGACAATAAGCAGCCATCCGAGGTACTGCGTAAATCATCTTATTCTTTGGCATGCAGCTCATCCTATGACAGATGTGGTGGCACGGTCCTGATGGCTCACGTATCTTGTTCATCTTCTTGCGTAAGTGGTATTGCAATGGCATGGACATGCCAGCCTCGTCCAATACGTACGTGAATCTCCACTCTGTATATAGTAAGCATATGCCTGGGTTTGTATGTATTCATTTGTGCCCTTTCTATACATATCAATCTTTCATCGTCACATACAGCCCCGAGCATGTGAATGAAAGGTGGGTGTATATATTTATATAAGGACCTTCTGGAGTGGGCATCGCATTGACAATCATTTTCTAGACTTTTACCATGGTACCAGAAGAAGGGTAAAGAATTGATGAGTGCAGGAGCGAAGACATCACACCTCCTGATATTGAACGGTTGCGACCACACAGCACCTGATCCAAAGTTCGTTCACTAAAGCCTTCTCCACCCTCCGTATCAATGACTGACTCCTCTTCAGTGTTGGTGCTCAGATCGTCGAGTCCAATAAGGCGTTCGTCCAAAGTGGTCACCCTATGGTGGCCATCCACTCCAATCTTGACGACTATATTTCCCTCGTCCACAACGAGGTTGAGCGGTAAATGCTTACATCAGATCGAAGACGTTTTACTTCATCCTTTAACACAGCTGTTTTCACAGGAGGCAGATATCGCTTACAAAATGGAACGGCGAAATGCGCTTGGCCATCGATCATCTCTCCAATACACTATCAACCAAGATGACGCAGAAGATGGTACTCGCCTCCTCCGTTGCCTAATGCCGGTGGGCCAATTAACCCTGAAATGAATGATCAATTCACACATCCACACAGATGAATTGGCGAGTTAGTACTCTCTTCGAGAAATGGATGGAACCACTTGAAGCTCTAGCGTGGAAGCTTCAGGGTAGGAAGTATGATAGAGACCGAATTTGGTGCGTGCCCTACAGAGCTTCTCTCCGTAGTGAATACTGATCGAGAATATCAGGTATGCCTGGAAGACGCTTCTCGAGAACCATCCACATGATTCCATTTGTTCTTGTTCAGTTTCTGAGGTCCATCAAGAGGTATAAATAACTTAGCTAATTTCTGTTGTGTCATGTCAAACTCAGTGCAATTGATTCTAGGTCGACATTCGCTATGCAAAAGCTCGGCAGGTGGGCGAGCAACTCAGTAACACCGCTCTTGTCAAGCTCCTTCACAGCTTCGTGCGACCGGAGATGCTGACTGGCATGGGCTTCTAAGAGCTTCTCATGGATATGGGATTTTGTACTCATCTATGTGTCATGTACAGATGGCATCCGTCGACTGATGGTCTTCAATCCTTCCAACTATCCCCGGGAACGTGAGATCATCTATGCTGAGGTGCGCCAGCTCCGGCGAGCTCTCCGATCCACGTGATGTTTCTTTAACACTAGTGATATCTCAGGTCGACGTTAAGGTAGAAAGGTCAATGGCGCTTCAGTGCTTTGATGCTAGCGGCCACATATCAAAGCTCCACGTATTCGACATCGCCTCAAAGGTGTGGACTTATGAGCTTCCGGACACTGGTACATGCAACCTTTGAACAAGCCCCTGAACAATTTCTCACACTGGAGGCCATCCCTGTCCACTGAAGGTTTCCGCAAGGCTTCCACGAAGGATGTTATACGCATTGCGCTAGAAGTAAGTGTGCCCGCTCATGGCTACACTATTTACACTTGCCAGTGGGTGGGTCAAGGGCAATCAATGAAGTACATCGCCTCCAAACACTTAAGGATGTTTAACGAAGCGCTGATAAATGTTGAAACGCGTTTTGCAGGAGCAATCCCATGATAGAAAAGATGATAGAAGAAGCAAAGGCTAAGGAGAGCAAGGAGAAGATGCGCAGGGCTGATTACCACGGCGAAGGTGACGACGACGATGAAGATAACCTAGACAAACCGAAAGAAAGCAATGAGGCTGATACTGGGCGGAAGCTTTTGTCGGTTGAGGAGAGAGGCATTCGAAGCTGGCGCTGGAACCGCGCTGGGGCGCAATCTCCTTCCGCCACATCGGAAGCTAAGCTCGATAACGATACAAGCCAGTCTGCAGAAAATGCCACTGAGGTTGAGCCGGTAGCAAGCCTATTCAGTCTACGTGACACACTAAGCAACGAGGATCAGTCTACCTCGGATCCTGTGATGGAAAATGAGTACCTAATCGCTCGTGTCGAAGCCAACGGTCAACTCACAATTACGCACAAAGCTAGTACGAACTCGCGTCGTCCTGTCACTTCTAGATGATTTTACTCGCTACTCTTCAATTCTAACTCTCAACACAGGCAACGTCGATTTCCGAGATTTGAATCGACTTGAAGAATCAGTGGATAACGGAGATGAGTATGTCTTCAAGCGAAGAGGTTCTGCTGGACTTATGACCTCATCCAAGGACAACACGCGAGTCATCGCTGTCAAGCACTATTCCACGCACTCGATTATTCAAGTATGCACAAAGACATCACTGATTCTCCTCTAAAGCAAAAACTGATGGTTGCCATTTCTTACAGACAAGAACCAACTTTGGTGGTGATGTCACTATCACGACTTCCTACCTGCTTTCTCAAGGTACTCACAGCTGGGTAGTTTTAAATGACGTTTTGTGTAGTTAACAGCGTCGTCATTGACTAGGCTCTCAAAGGGTGGACGTGAGCGCCGCAATCGACAATAAGAAGAACAATCACCGTGTCCGTGCCCAGTTCTCCTCGCAGCAGCAGTTAAGTGAAATCTACGCTGATGGTCAATATGAGGTATTCCGCTAAGACAACAATGTTGAAGAGTGCCTTGCATTGACTCAGCCGGTGGCCCAGGTGATACAACGCACACCGAATGCGAAATATCATCCTCAGCTCAAGTACCTCATGGTACGGACTTTGCTTACCTTTCTCATTCAGAGTTTGGTATCTAATCGGTTGTGAAGGTCTATGATAAAGAACGCAGGCGAGGTCTTGCGATTGCCAACAAAGGCTTGCCTGAGTACAACGTAGATCAAGGTGCGTCTGATCTGCGCCTTCTGTCATAATGATCCAGCTAATATTTCTGTAACACTTATTTAGGCTTTATGAGTATCACACTGCTGCGCGCGGTGGATAAATTAGGAGATTGGGGCAAGTTCCCCACCCCAACTGCTCAAGAACTTGGTACGGGCAATTGTGCTCACTTATATGAAAAGAAGACTGTTAACAGACTGAGGATGAACTTCACAGGGGTTATCACGGTGGAGTATTCTATCATACCGTTCGTTAACCCTATTAATATTGACCAGTTTCCCTACACGGTCCCTGACGCAGAGGTTCGTAACCCTAGCGCACCTACAAGCTCGGACAAGTTATCTTACCAGTGTTGTTGCCTATCACTGCAGGCAAGGAAGTTCAACGAGAGAATGGTCGCGATTAACGTTAAGAACTACGCGGGATTCTTCCCCGATGCGCTTGTGGATCCAGGTTTCTCTGAACTCCAGGGCTTCACGACTGAGGCTGCCCTTCGTTCTTCGGATGGCAGTACCATGCGGACTACTATGGCAGAGGAAAGGTATACCTCCGTTGATCTTTTGACGATCTTTGCGTGGCGAAGATGCTTATGCCCATCTCCTCAGGTATCTGCCGGTCGAACGGGCCGGTGAAATTATGGACAGGTCGTTGTTTGAGGTGCGACCACGACATTTCGTGGTTTCGACACTCAAAAAGGCCGAGGATAGAGAGAGCCTGATTCTGCGCTTTTACAATCCCTTCGACATCACTGAGACGGCTCACGTCTACGTCTCGTCACGACTGCGCTTCAAGCATGCTTATCGGTGCGAGCTCAGCGAGCAGCGACGTGGCGATGACCCACTCGACATCGAAGAGAACATTGACGGCAGCCGCCTCATCAAGGTGGTTGTCACGCCTAAAAAGGTTGTAACCATCGAGCTGGAGTAGTTCGCTGAACATCCTTAATCTATTTAAACATTCGTGATATCATGCGCTCCATGCTAATGAAGTACGCCATCGGTTTGGCTTGGCCAACGTATCCGCCCATCGGGCAACATTGCCGGCAGGTATCGATTTGTTCATGAACTGCATTACTCAGCTCTCATCAGGATTCGGCGCTGTGATCCCGAGCGAGCGGAGGTGAAGCTGCAAGTCGACATCCTCTACATATCGTGAACAAGCGAAGCACCAGACTGCTGATGCTGGTGGCCAATCCAGGAGAAAGTGTGAGTCCACCCTTCACCATGGCTTAGTACAGCAAGAGAGTGGTGCGTACTGTTGCCTGCTCCGGACTTGGCCGGCATCTGCGGTCCAACTGATCAAAGAGGGGAGAGGACAGCACGGTGATGAGCAAACACAATCCTGCATCAACTGCTTCTGTCATCATCAGCGACCATCACGTACCTCTCCAGGCCAACATGTGAGATTCCATCACTGAGTGATGCAGTGAGTGCTCTGTGGGAGAGATAAACGACACAGCATCATTAAGCACACATCATTGTGAGAGCAGGGCACTGCGCAGCGTTAAGGTACCAGAGGACGTGCTGCTACAGCACACCTTGCCGCAGGTCAGGCAGAGCCAAGTGACACTCCCGCTCGCGTTCGTGCAGCCATCAGTCTGGCAGTAGCGGAGTCCTGTATGTGTACCAACCGCGTTAGTACAACTAGCCTGACTCTGGAGTGGAGACTCAACAACACGTACGCTTGGTGCATGAGGAGCACCAGCCCGGATAGCTTGATAGTCCTGATCGTCGGAGATGCTTGTGTGGGTCATGATGATCGTCACCAGCATCACCGTCATCATCGTCGGAATGTGCCGTCGCCGCCTGTTCGCGCGTCGGACGGCCGCACACCGCGCACGGCCGGTGCTGAGCGAGGTACGCTCGCAGCTCCTCCGGCAACAGCAACGGGTTCGTGAGTGCCTGGCGTGCACTGCACGGAATCAGTTCCTCGGCATCCATCTCCTTCTCCAGCAGGTATCCGTGTTGTTCCCGATGATGGTGATGATGCTGATGAACATGACCATGATGGCGGTGGGACGGAGGCTTGGCGGAACAGCGGAGGACGGCGTGCGTGCAGAGGTCCAGAAGTGAGGGAACCTCGGCGCGCTCCAGCTGAAGGCGAGTTCGGGCCTGTTGAGGCCGCGCTCCTCCCGGGAGCTCCTCGGCTCCACGGAGCTGGCCTACATGAGGACAGCCCGCCTGGGCCAGGCGGCGCCAGCGGGCCGCCTTGGCGTCCACCGCCAGGATCCCCCCTGGCCGTAGCGTGCGCGTGAACAGCCGTCCTTGTGGTGATGAGGTTGAAGATGCCGACCGTGCTTCTGTTTCCATCTGATAACTCTCTTGCTGTTGGCTTGGCCTGGCCTGTGTGTGTGTCTGTGTTCTTATGTGTGTGTGACCAGCTGTCGGATGACGTTCAAGTTGTACTTCTGCAGCTTCTCGTGCTCGTGTTGCTTACTAACCAAGGTCGCTACGTAGGCATGTTAGAGGCGCCAAGTGCAGTTACGCTCAGTTGGTGGGAATTCCCGAGACGCTGCCCACAGCCTGTGCTCCCGCTGCGCAACCAACTGGCAATTGACCGCTATCGGCGCGAAGCCAACCAAAAGCCGATCGGGGATGTTGGGCAGTTGATACATTCTCCCTGTGTCGGGTCACGCAGGGGTTCACATCAAGGCTTCTATGTGTCGGGTTCGAACTTTGCGCGACCGTCAGGGCTTATTTTATATAATTATTTGAATTTTTAAAAATATTGAAATAAAGGTAAGATAAAAATTTTCATTAATAAATAAAATCAATGATATAATTCAAGGAAGTTCGATTTTTGTATTGCAGGACAAGTTTCGAATAAAATGCTTTTATCTTTCGCCCGGTTTTCCAATTTAAGATAACTCGAGAGTCTCTTCAGCTTCTTTTCTTCTTCACCCCAACCCAAGCAAAGATGGAGGAAGGTCGAAGGGCAATCACTGTGCGCTGGGGTGTGTTAGGGACGGCCAACATTGCCCTCAAGTTCGTGCAGACTGTCCGCAGTTGCAGTAACGAGGCCTCCATCGTCGCCGTCGCCAGTCGTTCGCTGGAACGAGCTCAAGGTTTGCACGTGATTTTAGCTTATTTTTATATAAATCAAATAATCAAATAATAAGAGTATTTTACCTTTTTTGAGCAATTTGCTAATTTAAAAATGTGCAGTGTGGGCAAAGGAACAGGGCGTTGAGCGAGCCTACGGAAGCTACGAGCAGCTACTGCAGGATCCTGAAGTGGATGCTGTCTACATCCCTACGCCGACCTGTCTTCACGAGCAGCTCACCATTGCTGCCGCACAGCATAAGAAGCACGTCCTGTAAGTTGATATCCGATTACCATCGTGATGTTCGCTGCCACGCAGAGTGCTGATCTGCATCGTTGTTTGTTCCAATGGAAGCTGTGAGAAGCCGCTGGGCGTGGATGTGGCGCAAGTGCAGAGGATGATAGCAGCGTGCAAGGCTAATAACGTGCAGCTGATGGACGGGGTGATGTGGACGCACCACATCCGCACAGCGAAGATGAAGTAAGCATGCCATTCATCGGTGATGCTCATGCTGCTCTTGGCTCTGATACCCGATTCAGGGAGCACATAGCAAACCTGGGCAAGATCAACCGAGTCGTAACGTGCTTTACCATCGATGACTTGCCTACTGATAACATCCGTATGGACCCTGTACGAATACACCTTGATAGCGCACGCTGTGCCGGTCGATCACTGTGTTGCTTAGTGTGGCTGATGCGTACAGGCACTCGAGCCCTTGGGAGCTCTAGGAGATCTCGGTTGGTACAATGTGCGTGCACTGCAGATGGTCTTCGGCGAGGCCGTGCTTCCAGAGAAGGTCTGGGCTTCTGCAAAGCGTAGTGAGGTATTTCCTCAAGCACGCCACCTTATGGAGGTTTGGGCTGATGAGACGTCCTGTATTCGTTATCCAGAATGGAGCTATCTTGTCCTTCAATGGAGTGCTCTTCTACGCCGACGGCGGCACGGCCTCGTTGGATTGCTCATTCAACGAATGTCCTTGGCGGCAATGGATCGAGGTGCGCACAGTTCATCATGATTATGATCTGAGTGTTGCCTCACTTCATTGATGCACCATCAACAGGTCAGTGGAATCGAGGGATCGCTCTACTGTGATGACTTTGTCATCCCTTGGAACAGTTCTCCGATCGTCTTCAAGGAGAACGCAGTGTTTGATTCATGTTCTCACTTCACCGTCACTTCATCTCTTACACCTTGGGAAAAGACTCAAGTAAACGTAGAACCATGCCTTGAGGTATGTCTTGGCCACCACTTCTCTCTAAGCTGGTGGGCAAGGAGGACTCAAAAGGTTCTATCTCCTCTTCGTTGGGTAGGAAGTGGAGCTCGTCAAGACCTTCAACGAGATCGTTCGAAGCGGCAAGACACAGCAGAGGTGGATGGATCTCACGCTCTACAACCAAGTCATCATCAATGCTCTCTTCGAAGCTGCTAAGTCCGAGCAGATGCTCGACGTCCGCAGCTACACCAAGAGGCTCGGCCTCTGACTTCAACAGGAAGAACAGACATGAACGAACAAGAGGAGGTAGATCCCGCACTAGGCGACTATCATCATCAAAATATACTAGTGTTGGGTACTAGGGTTAGGCTAGCCCAAGAGTATGTACACAGCGTTACGGGCAAGAGGGTCCTCTTGTAGTCTGTCGTTGCAGCAGCTCAGTTCACCTTAGTGACGTAGTAGCTCGGGAACCAGCCTACTTTCTTGTTGCAGCACCCGTAGAACATGCCTTCGTCATCGTTCTCCACGAGTACTGCACAAAGTGGGATAAGTTAGATGAGCCGGCCCTGCTTGAGTGAAGCGAAAAGGGTATGGGGTACCTCGTATGGAAGCGCCGCGAGGGAAGGAGAGGTGCTTCTTTTCGGTGCCCTTGAAGCTCTGGAGAGCCTTTGCCATGAACTTGGTCTTGGCTACAATCTCGCTTTCGCGCTGTTTCATCATTTCCTTCCTGGACCGAGGACCCGAAGGAGTGGTGGCAAGCGGCGTTGGCTTCGATGGCGCTGATGAACTCGATGATGAAGATGAAGATGAAGATGAAGATGAAGACGAAGCTGAAGGAACAGGCGGCAGCTTCTTCTGACCGCTTCGTAGAGGAGCAGCACGCACGCCGTTCGTCGGCTTGGTCTTGGGCTTGGGCTTCGGCTGTTCTTTCTTATCCTTGAGGTTCTGAAGCTTCTGCTTGTAAAAGTTGTTACGGTCCTGCACCTTGGCCGCGTGATCCTTGGTCGGCTTGATGCGGCCTCGGTTGTTCATCTCACGCTCAAGCTGCTTCTCACGGCTACGAGGATCGATTCGGGAGCGCGATTCCTCTTCTTCCAGCTGCTTGCGCTCGGCACGTATGGAGCTCATTTCAAACTCGATACGCGTACGCTCGGTCTCCAAGGCTACCCTTTCGCGTTCAATTTCCTGCAACTCCATCTTTCGTTCGCGCTCACGAGCCAAGCGCTTCCTCATTTCCTTCCACGCTTCTTCGTCCTGTCGGTCAGCTCCTTCCATCTTCTTGCGCAGCTTCTCCTCGAGCTTCTCCTCTTCTTCATCTTCGTCTGTGGAGACGCGTTCCTTTCCCTTGGCGCGTCGGCGGGCCTCCTGCTCGGCTTTCTGTTGGTCCTCTTGAGTGCGTTTCTCGAGCGGCGTGTGCTGGAAGGCCACCCAATGATCCGGATCGAGGCTCTTACACTTGAAGCCGTAAATACATTGCGGTCGTTCCTCATTCACCTGTCAGAAGCGAGAGCCCATCAGATAACGGTTCCACGATAACAACAAGAGTAAGTTAAGTCTAGCGTACGAGATTGGTCACGCCGTTCGCCTTGAGCTTCTTCCTCTTCTTCATGATCTTGTCCATGGCCTTCTTCTCCTTTTTGGCCTTCTTA
>CDEZ01020801.1:0-19657 GCA_000826365.1 Acanthamoeba royreba
AACAGGTCAATGAACGTAGCCTGTCTTGCGAGCAACATTGACCATGCACTGCTGGACCTCGGAGAGGGAGCCCACGCATATGATGCTGTGGAAGCTCAGCCAGCCCACGCCAGCGCCCGACTGACGGTAGACGACGCTCCACTTGGCGGCGCCAGACGCGTACGGGAAGTAGAAGCGCGCGTAGCTTGCATAGGCCTGAGGCGCTCCCGCTAGGTAGGCACCCATGGCGTAGCGTCCGTCGGAAGTGGAGATGACAACGGGTTCTGGGGTCTCGCCTCCGGAGGAGCTGGCGCCGATTTGCGTGAGCTGACCCGTGGCCAGGTTGATCACGAAGAAGGTATTGAAGTTGAGTGGCATGTAGCCCGTCGGGGCTTCAAACTGAATGAAGGATTGAGCCTACACATTCATGGTTAGCTGATCATCATCATTCATGGTGCTCATCAGCATGACGATAGCAACACTCACCTGCGGCACGTAAGAGGAGAAAAGATACTGGATGGCATTCCACTGTCCGTATGCGCCGATCGTGAGCTGCTTGGACGACATGAAGCTCGACACCACCGTAGGATTGACACCCGTGCACCCTCCATTGGGGTCATGCTGTCCCGGTGCGATCCAGAAAGCCTGCAGCGCATCATATTTACCTCAGAAGAATAAGGCGGCTCCTAATAGGAGTTAAATTGAATGTACGGGAAGGGAAGTGGTGCGGTAGACGTTGCCAATGGTATTCGCGCCGAGAAGACGGGACGAACTGGACGGTCCGGCTCCATCGTTCATCGAGCCCGCTTCTGTGGGGTTGTAGCACTCGCCGTGTTGGTTGGAAATAGCGAACTGGAGCTCGCGCCCGTGATCCACGGCGTTGATGAACTGCATGTCATTCCACGCGAGGTAGTCGATGGCGCCGGCGACCCTCACTGACCCGCACACCACCATGCCGTTGCCGCTGATGCACCAGTTCTCTCCCTGCGCGTTCTTCTCTCCCACTCGGGCAGCGGTGAAGTTCAGGCTTTTCATGAGGGGGTCTTCCTGCAGGAGATCTAAAATTGAGGCATCTACCTCGTCCGTTGGTGCCGGGCCGAAGGCACCGAGCGAGAAATGGCTCAGCGCGAGCACCAAGAAAAGGAGGCACGCGAGTAGTGCAGGCCTTTTCATCCTTGCAGTCGTTGTGGTTTGGAATGGATTGTTTGTGCGCCAGAAGCTAGGCCCAATCAGCTGCGTCGGAGGATTTAGAAAAGGAAAATTCCTGCCAATCATGTCATTGTTCAAATTTGTGATTGATGAAATTAAATATGACAGGTTGGCCTGATTTCAGAGGGAATCTTCCTTTGCTGTTCCTCAGTGTATTCCTATGTGAAAGGATGAGATTGGAGAGAATGATAACTTGCATTTTGTGGTCCATCATCCCTTGCATTAGACTCTTCATTTCGAACATCTGGCTTTCCACCTATTTGGTATCAATTAGGTATAAATCAACACTAAAAGAGTGGACCACATGATCCAACAGGGCCTCATGTGAACGCAAGGGAGAGTGCAGTCAGTTGCTGATCTTCTTCCACACGTCCACATGATCGAAGTAAACGCCCCTCACGTGGCGAGCTCCTGAGAACCCATGGCGTGCGTGCAGCATCCTGAGAGTAGCCCAAACATCAATAATGCATTACAATGAGAGCATAGGAGGAGGTGGTATACCGGAAGTTATCATACATCAGGAAGTCCCCAGCGTTCAGCTTGAACTTGTACTGATAACGCTCATCACGTACGATGGAAGTGAAACGATTCACGGCACGGTACCACTCTTCCATCACGTCGAATGGTACATCATAGGGCGCAAAGGTGAAATAGCTGTGTCGGAAACGTTTGATCTCACCGGTCTCCTTGTCCACTTCAATGATAGGCGAGACCACGATGCTCTCGAACTGATCCGTCGTCATAAGTACTTCAAGTGAAAAAGGTCCACCAGAAGGTCACTGATATTGCACCTCCTTTTGCTTGCGGTGGAACTTGACTGGCACAGTTGTCAACAGCTCATAGGCACCCTTGTCGATGCTCTTGAGGTATAACGCCGCCTGGCGAGCATCGATCACGTAGTTGTCACCGCCTACGTCCGCTGGCCTGATGCAATGCAACATCTGCATTCCTAGTCAATCCGCATAACCCATGTTAGGCTTGATGAGGAGACGAGCAAATTGGGAAGTACCTGGCGGGTTCTGAATGAAGGGCTGGTCAGTATGAGGGCCCACAGGCGCATTGGTGTAGCCGAGTTGATCGGTGTTCTTGTTGGTGGTATTGTCTGTACGGAGATCCTCCACCCTGCCGAAGTGCGTTTCGATGACCGTAGATCCCGTGGGAAGGAATGAATCACTGAAGTGAAAGAAAGGTTCACGAACAATAAAGTGAGATCGCTTGCAACCAGGGATCTGCAATGAAGAGAATACGCACATGATATCCTCAGTATCAAGGCCTCTATTGCGTACAATGATGAGTCCATACTTCTTCAGACGCTCGCTGCACGCTTGGTTCAAAAGAACATTGGCATCCTGGGCGACCCAGTCATGAATGGAGAGAAAGATATAAGAGTTACGACTCACGAGACGTCGTGGTGCAGGAGATCCAGCACCCCTTGCTTGCCGAGCTCCAGATAATCCACTTCGACGAGCGACACATCCGATTCCGGGTGTGGAACCGCCACTCGGTTGAGCGCGTAGGCATACTGCCGCAGGAATGTACTAGCGTATCGGCTCACGTGGTCTTCCGGTTCCCACACCACTTCCAGACCGGGCTGGTCGTCGCTGTCATCTGGATTGATGATGCCCTTTGAATTGAGATGCTACCTGGCACACACAAAGCGAGGATCGTACCTGCTACAGCAACCTTCTTCGGACGTACATTGCTGGGAACTTGAGAACACACACAACACACAGTGAGTCGCCCTTCACACGAGTGTAGCAGACATTCGATGTGTCGTACAGTCAGTTGGATCGAGAGTGCGTTCGCCGGTCTTGGGGTGGCGACACAGAGGAACACAGTCGCAGTGGTGTCGCAGCCACTGGAAATGAAAATCGGCGTGATCATCACTGTAGGAATGGAGAGTGCTTTGTTGTTATGGAGGATATCTCTTCATCACCGGAAGGAATGCACCAAGGATCTTCCTTCCGGCCAATGGCGTTTGGGTGAGAATATATTTTCTTCTTGTTTACCAAATTTGAGCAAAATGAGGCAAATTGTATTTAAAATTGCCCGGTGATTTTTTCATTCATAACCTATTTCGAGTATAACGTCAATACAATAATAAGAATAAAAGAAAATAAAAATAAATTGTAGTGCTTTTCAACTAAAGCTTGAACTGTGTTTGGTTTTTGGGAGGGATACCTATCGGCGAAATGGAAGCGCAGGCCCACATCGCTCAGGAGCTCCACCCGAGCCGGTCGCGTGAGTGAGTTCATGTTTCTGGTGGTGTGGTGAGCCAGTGGTGTTGTTGCTTGTCTGTGTGTGTCGGGCTGGAGTGTGGAGAATGGCTGCTGATGAGGTAAATGTGTATTGGTCGCTCTCCCGGATTTTACCCAGCGAAGGAGAGGATCAGGCAGTGGCAAGCTTAGAGGCGTCCATCAGAGCAGGCTTGATGCGTTTGGGCTTGAAGCTTATGAACGGACCAAGTGAAGCACCACGCTGGAGGGGCAGGCCAGCCTTGGCAAAGTGGGCGGGCATGTAGTTGTTCGAAGTGTTGGTGGTCCCCAGCAATCCCATCCTGAAGAAAGAAGTTTGAGTCACGGGGAGTGAAGCATTGTGGTCAAAGAACGGTGGAGAGTACCGCTGGTAAGCTGCAGCTATCAGCTCGGAACAGAACACACCAGACAGGTCCTCATTGGTGTTGAGAGACATTGAACCGCGCACCATCTCCAGCAGGTTCTTTTCATACGGCTTACCGTCCATTTGTTGCACAAAGGCTGACAAGGCCGATCGGGCAGTGTCATCAAGCTCGGCCCTGCGAGGAGTAAGGGAGTCAGCAGCTCAACACAGCCACACCGACTTGCCTGGGATAGCCCGTACGTGAGGCGGCGCACGGCCACGGTAGCACCGGCGTCAAAGTAGGAGGTGAAGTAGGAGTCGAGGTAGCGTATAACGCGAACACCGCCAGGACACGATTCAAAGACCTGGGGAATCAGTTTGTAAGCTTCATCACTTCTCAATAGGAACCAAGTTCATGAATCCATACGCTGAGGCTACCGTCTTCTCGTTGAACGATCATCGCCACGTGATCCCACGTACTTGCTGTGCTCACCTTTGTGACCATGGCTCCGATGTGGGAGCAGCTAAGGGGCCAGGTTAGAGTCGGACTTAAAGAACATTGAACAAAACTAGCACCTGAAGAGAACGATATCCCCAATGTTTACACGCAGGGGAATCGTTGCGCACAGGGGCGAACCATGGCGAGCCAAGATGCCACTCTAATAGAGTCGGAATCGCATTCACAGTCAGCACTGAGGGAGGGAAAGCAAGCGAGGCCATACCGATGCGGAGTTGAGTTGCAGCTGCAAGCGAAGATATCCCGTTGGGATGGAAACATCAGTCGTCTGTGTTATTTGATACAATCGGGCCTCTCCTTCATCTTTCTTCCTGATATCTGCGAGTGGTATTCGCAGCTCTCCCTGAAAGCCAAGGCAAGAGTGAGGTAAGCATGGGACCCAGAAGAATGCAGCAGAATACCGCACGCACCAGCAGCTTCTCGGTCTGACTTGCGGCTTCGTTAATAACTGTGATGTGTACCTCCTTATCGTCCTCTGTCAATTCAAAACTGCAGTCCTCTTGCCAGATACCTGATGATCATGGATGAATCCTTTTGGCACAGTAACAGAGAAGCGAAGGGATCGTGCTACAATTGTGGGTGTTGCGCTTGATAGAAGTCACGTAGACGGCGCCACCCAAGCGCACGACGCAATAAGGACTCGACGTGGTGGCACTCTTTCCCGGACGCGCTAGATCTAATCCCTCAAGCACTGGAGTGGGATAGTTAGTGAATTGTGGTTGGTATCCATGATCGCCTCTTACCTACAACATCGAGAATGTTATGAGTCCTGGCCTGTTTTTCCATCTTTCTCTTCTCCTTCTTCATCTCTTTCCTCTCTTTCTTGGTCTTGGATGCATCTGCGAATAAAACATCCACCAACACTTAACTAACAGGCGTACAGTAATACTACTGTATGAGTGTTACCTCCACTAACCTCCGCGTGCGTCCCTCCCTCTCGGGGCTTACCGCTGCAATTTCAAGTGCATGAGCGTCGTGCATAACTCATGTCATAAGAAAGGAGAGCAACCAGTTGATGGCCATTAAAGTGAGCTGAACTCGACCTGAAGCCACTTTTGTCAGAGGCACCCACATCTCCTTCTCCTCCTCTGTATGACACGATATCACAAAAAGGTTGAATTCTCTCGTGCTGCCGAATTAGTCATCCATCAGAGTGTACCCTGCACCAAATCGGCAAAACTCACAGTAGCCTCACCCAGAGGATCATCCTTGCTGACGGCGTCCCAATCCATCACTCGCAGTTGCAGCACATCCTTGCTCAAGTCCTGCACGCGCAGAGAGAACAGCTCCTGCCACACTTGTGATTTCCACACACTCAGCCGCCCCGAGTGCACCCAGCCAGCAACTGTGGTTTACTGTGAGGAGTACCTGGAGTAAGAGTCTTGGGCACTGTCTTACTTCGCACGCTCGTTCCGTTTAGCGTCAGCACCACGTACGGATCGGACTTGCCTGTCACCCATTTCACCACAATTAATTCACAATTTCACTAAATTAGGAAATAATACATTAATTCTGTCTGTCACCAAAGGTGAAATAATAACCATAATAAATCTAAATATCATTTTCACCTTTTTAACTTTATTTTTGTCCTAAAAAGGGCACGAACCGTTGGAGTCTGCCGCTATGAGGTCAGTAGCCTGCACGAGTTTGACACGGAGGATGCCCGCACCGCTGCTTAACTGGTCCTTGTTCCCCTGCCCGCCTTCCATGCCGAACGATGAGAAGCTTTTGGTCGACGAACAGAAATTTACGAAATAAAAAACAAAAGCTGGTTGCCAAGCAACCTGATAATTGTTATTTGAATTTGTACAAATTCAAACGCTCCGCCGAAGGTCTTACATTGGAGGAACAGATGTTGGAGGGCATCGTCGAGTGAGATTCGCATCATGGGATGAAATGCAAGCAGGCGCCTGGCCAGGTCGAGTGCATCCTCACCGCTGCCCATGTCCTCCAGGATCGATTGCTGAAGAAATGCACTCAACAGCATCGTTGCTGCCACACGCACACAAACAAATGGATTTAGTCCTGTCGCGTATGTATGGCTTACCATCGTAAATACATAAAGATGCTAAGAGAGAGCTAACCACAATCTTTTGTCACTGTTCACCTCACATCAGTGACGTATTTGAGCCTGTTGTCACGAGGTGCACGATGCAGCTGCTTAACGAGCTCCCATGCGTGCTTTGTCCTCCATATCGAACTCCAGCAACTCGTGTGCTGCATTGCCTCTCTTTGGGTTCGTGTGTTTTGCAATCAAGAAGACAGGAAGCACCTCTATTTTGTTCTGCTAGTTCGCCTTTGTCCTGCGAAGGACATTTATGAGTTGGTCCTCTTACGAGCGACCAGCTTTCGACAAAGGTTGCATCGGTCGTGGGAGGGCGAGAACGGGTAGAGCACGCCGCGTCCATTGTGTTTGGTGCAGCTCCGGCAGACGAATCGCTGGACGTAGTCGTCCTTGAATGTCCCTCCGGCGCGCCGTCCGCCCTTCTTCTTGCGCGTCTGGGCCCCACTCGAAGTGTTCTCGCACCGGACGCACGTGCAGTGGAAAAAGTAAACAGTGCTGAGCGCCAGACGTCGATGTTCGGTCGGTTTACTGGCGTCAATGTAGGAGAGCGTCACCTCATGGCCCGCCGGAATGTCCATCAGCGCCACGAATCTGATGCTGATGTTGGAAGAATCGATCAATGCGTACACTCGTAGCTATCATCACTCCACTCCCACAAAAGCAGCATACCTTTGGCGCCCCTCTTGAGTGTGGGAAGATGTGTCAGCATCCTGATCCAATCGACAGATATTGGGGTAGCACGAGTGATCTGTATCGAGGTTCCATAGGTCAGGAGTTGCACCGCCGGTACAAGTCAAGCAAAGCGATGTACTGAAGTAACTGGCAGCGGGGTAGACACCATAGGCATAACATTCACCGTGAGCTCCCCGTAGCCCGAATCCGTTGCACAGATCCTTGCCGATCAGTTCTGACAGCGAAATGCAGCTGGTTAGGAAGCGCACGAGCAATCTCCAAGTGAGTCGTGTCTGATGAATAACCCACCTACAAAATCGTGTTTCGTCCATGCCAACCCAACACCAGAAGAGGCAAGGAATGGTGCGATCATTCGTTGAACTACCTTCCGCCAAAACGTGATCTCCTGCATTTGGAGGGAATTTGGTCAAATACATGCGCACTGCAAACGAGGAGTGGCTGACAAGCACCTCCAACGGACGTCGTTCTCGATTCGAGCATAGCCGCAAGACGTCATCAAAGGTGGGCTCCACGAGCTGCCCCTTCGCTTCGTTCTTTGTGTCCACCATATCTTTCGTCTTCGTTCTATCTCTATCATTGACATCAGTGCCGCCGTTTCCATCTTGCCGAGCCAGCGACGCGTGGTATCGCGCGACTATACGGAAGGCGAGACGCAGCTCGGCCTGTTCACTCTCTGTGAGCTCCATGGAGGCGCCCACCTCGCGTATACGCCGCCACACCGCGCATTCGAATGCGTGTCCGGCGTCCCAATCATCCGCCTCCTCCTCCGCTGAACAGTAGAACGCAACACCGCACCCGCCGCTGCACGGCCGTAGCGACGGTGCCATCACTGCCACACTAGTAGTCGTGTCTGGGTCATCCTCCTCTTCGCCCTCTCCCTCCTTTTCCTCCTCGTCCTCCCCAACTTGGGTATTTCCGGACTTTGCTCGGCGATCATCATGGCCGCTTTCCGGTCGATGTCGGCGGACTGAGGACTGTCGAGACTGGTCAGGACCATGGTAGCGGAAGCACCGCGCGCAGGTGCGAGCGGAGAGCTTGGGCGCGAGGGCGTACGGGAGGGCATCGAGCACCACCTCGCCACGCTTGATGGGGCGAGCGCTCACCACGTACCGGCCACGGCCGGGTCCGCCCGAGGTCTGCTTGATGGGGAAGTCCCGGAAGAAGGTGGCCGCCCGCTGCTCCTCGTCCTTCGTCTTCTTCCCCGTCTGCATTTGGATAACATGAAATCGTTTCCAAATGTAATTCCATTTGGTATATTGCTTTCAAATATTTCGAAATAACACCCAAACAATCCTTTCTTAGAATCGCTGTCCAGGTGTGTCAGGTGAGTCATGATCATCAAGGAGCGGGGCCAGGGCCAACGAAGGACACGCTGTGAGTGACGTAGTAACAGTCTCCTGCTTGCGGGACAATAAGCGGGTCAGGTGCCTGAACTGCAGCACCGGTTACCGGATCTGGTCGCAGGAGTGCGGTATCACGCAGCGCGCTGGCGGGATCGCGAGAGAAGTAATTGTAGGGCGACAGCCAGAACGATGCGTGGTTAGAGGACGTGACTGTGACGGGGACGTCTTCTGCATGAGGATAGTGAGTTACGCCGACGTTGACCCACGCTACGAGATCCTCCTGTTCGAGGGAGTCCCCATCAAGCCATGAGTCCAAGCTCCTGTGGATAAGGTAAGATCAAAAGCCCTGACTGACGAGCTGGCTGTGCAAGATACCTCATACTGGATATAGATGTATCAAAGGCTCGAGCCTGAGCATACACATTGTTCACAGTTGGCTCGTCTTCCTTGCGCTTGACAACAGCAAGTTGATACTTGGTCCATGAGATCGCCTCTGGAAAAGCGCCGGTTGTATCGTACAGGTTCTTCATGAACGAAGTCGACTGGAACCTGTACCCTCTCTCCATGCCCCACCTGGAGGATCGCACCATCGGAAGCACCCGTTAATGATGTATGTACAGCACAAGAGCTAATCAACTGACGTACTCATTCTTGCTTCCGTTGTTGGTGAAGACAAACATCATAGGATTGTGGTAATCAGGGAAGAATGTGGAGTTGTTCTCGCTGGTGACGTAAGTATGCTTAGGGACAGGTCGGGTTTTGGGCACGTCGAACCAGGGTGCGTTGTAGGTCTGGATAGGGAAAGAAGTTGCCCGCAGAGTGTTAGCCGTCCCGAGCACGTCAATGTCCACCTTGTAGGAGAAGATGTGCTGATGCAATGTGCCCGCTCCATTCGGGCCTACCCTGTGTGTGGTGAGATTAGTTCCGAACAGGGCATCATTGTCAACATGTCGCATTTACCGATGGCTACCGTATTGCTGGTCGTCATCCAACCAGTAAGTACCCTGAAGATATCCTGTGGCAGCCACCAGCGCCTGCACGGCGCCAGTTGGGTAGAACTCGTAGTCCTAAGCAGAAATCGTCGATTAGCTTCCACCGTATGGCGCATCGCGAAGAGTAAGCAATCCAGTACCAAAACGTAGTCGTAGTTGTAGTCAGTTATGGCGTGCCTGAAAACCAGCACGTGCTTGGCCAACCCAGCGTAGAAGTTATAGGGGTCTATCCAAAGCAGTGATGAGTGAATGTACGACAAGAAATGATGAGATGGATTTACCTCCGATATCGAAATGGCGACGAAGAGCCATTGCAGCGTCCTTCTCAAACACGCAAATGGCATTCTTGTGAATCTCAGGCTCACCAGTAGCATATAATTGTACTACGTCCAGGAAGGTGGCTGTCTCTGGACAGTCCACTCCTGCTCTCAGAGGGAAGGCACTCGCGCCGAAGCCCCAGGCTGTATCCATGTAGAGGGAATTGACCTGGAGAGAACAGGCCGAGTTAGGCACATGCTTGGCCGCCAGTTGCTATGCAGCACATGCGTGTACCTGTGACGGATTTCTACCAGAGTATGGAGTACCAAGTTCATACACAATGCGCTTGCCGCGGAAGCGAATGTCCCACAATGACACCCCTGCGCAAGCAATAAGCAAAAGCAGAAGAGTGGCTAGGATGACCGATACGTGTCACGCACCCGAGAGGGGATTGATGCTCCAGTCAAACTGCCAGCTGCTGTACTCGATGTGATTGCCTGAGACATTGTACCGATTGCCACGGGGCTCAATGTGCCTAGAGCCGGGAATATCATCTCCAGGAAAAGGATCCCCTTGTCTGCTTACTGTGTTATTGGATGGCCTGGTAAACGAAGGGATGTGATGGACGTTTACCTGGTGAAACTAGCCCAATCCTTGTTCACCTGCATGTTGATCTTCTCGATCGTGCCCATCTCGTAGGCTGTCTTGAATTCGGTGACTGTGGTGAAGGCTTGTCCATTATAAACTAGTTGAAGAAGCTTGAAATCATCTGAGTTAGTGCTGTTGTGCTCCACCAGCGTCTCGAAGCCAACCGCCTGCGGGACAACAAGGAAATCCGGATGGGTGCCTCATCATCAACATCAGCGCGGCGCCATATTCACAAACCTGAATCCAGAGCCCATCCACCGAGTAGACCCAGAAGAACCAAGTCTGGCGAGTGTTTGGGGTCGTCGCAGTGCTACGTGGGGCAGAATCGGTGTACGTCAAGCTTACCTCTACAGTTAATGCACGTTCGTGTGAATTGCGGCGGCTGGTGTTGAGCAGCTAAGGGACAATGGGACGAGATGTACCGTCGCTGGAGTTGTACCTAGCGCCGTAGCTCTCCAACAAGATGTCGGACAGCTGCTCGGCCAAAGGCGCCATGACCTTCTCGTCGATGGCAGCGTACTCAATATCATCTGGAATGCGCGAGTTGAAGGGAATGTCGGTCACGCCCTTGTAGGTCTGCGTATCCCACCGCTGTGCCGTCGTCTCCGCGGAAGTCGGAAGTGGTCCCACCTGTGCCCCCCCCCCAAATGTTCAGATGGCCGAATGGTCAGGCCGATCTCAACGGTGACGGAAAGGAGGTTGACGTTTGGAAATTGCATGACGGAATGAAGGTTACCTTGAACTCTTGGACCTTTAGTTCATGGCACAGGTGGAGCACGACGTGTGCATAGCGCTTGGGCTTGGGTCCGCCCTGGTCGAGGTAGGCCAGGGCCTCGGCCTTGTTGGGTGGCATGGCGTCGATGTAGAAGATATAGTTGTCCTGTAGACCGGCTTGGGAGATGGAGGTGAGGTTGAAGCTAGCCTGGCCGAGCAGCCACGACGTCACATCTCGATGCTCATCGGCCGAGAGGGAGGCGAAGATGGTCTGCTGCGTCGCCGACAACAGTCCCGATCTAGTAGAGCAGTAGTTGGTGGTATCGTGGCAACTGTCCTCGATAGAGGGGATGGTGACAGTGAGAAGGAGGATGATGAAGATGGTGAAGAGGACGAAGACGGCGAAAGCCGCCAACGCCCCCAGAATGGTGAAGACCAGCCACTTGGGGGTTTCGGCAAGACCCATCAGGAGATGAAGTAGAAGAAGAGTGCCTCAAGCACTCAACTACGTGTGTTGTGTACGCCTGGGAGTGAGTAGTAACAACTGGCGTCAGGAACTTGGAACACTTCATCATGCACGAGTTCCTGCTTGTTCTCTGCTACAAAATCAGCCAATAGCTGACGGTCAGCGGAGTTGAAGATGTCGAACTACGACAGTGGTTGGCCGACATATTCGGGTTATTTGCCAAAAACTGTTCAGGACTGGCTGATTTAGCTGTTCAGGACTGGCTGATTTAACTGCGTGGCGTGTGGGTGCCATGGCCATATGGTCAACTAGAAAGGGGGTTGGTGAGGGGGCTTCCTGAAGAGAGGAAGTGGAGGGCCAGGTGAAGAAACAAGGGAAGGAGGCGCCGGAACAGCAGTTGGAGTCCACCAAGAGCAGATCCTCGCGCACCTCACATGTTGTCTTCTCGAAGCTTAGTCACACACTCTCTCTCTTCTCACTCTCTCCTTGTCCTCATCACGTGGTGAGTGACCGTTGCCACACCACCACGCAGCTCCGCCATCGCCTCATCTCTCGTCCCGTGACCCGCACCGCTTGAGAGAATAAATAAGAAAGCTCACTTGCGGCTTGCTTTACGTGAAGGTGCGAGGATGCAGAGTGAGGTTGAGACCGCCGCGGTCGGCTCAGAACTCCTCAGTAAGCTCATAGATGAGGTCCTCCGTCTCCTCCTCGGCCTTGGCGAAGGCCTTCTGGAGCTGGAGCTTCTTGGACTCGTAGGCAGCGGTGTTGAGCTTCTTCTCCTGATAGCTCACTTCATTCTGGGTCAGGTCATCGAGAAGGCTCTGCTTCTCCTTTTCTTTCCGCTCGAGTTGCTTGAGCTTCGTGGCTAGGCCCACGTGCAGCTCGTCCAGCTCGGCTTCAATCTTTTGCACCTCCTTGACCGAAGCGTTGAAGGCGGACTCGGCCTTCCTCTTCTCCTGCACCGAAAAGGTCAGTCACACGCAATATGACCTTCTTTCTGCAAGTACGCAGTATACCTGAAGGGCAGTGGGAGAGTTCTTGCCAACGACCTTCTTGACAACCTGCTGTTGAATATCGCCGCGCTGCTCGTGGATATCCTTGATCTTGGTGAGGAGATCCTGAATCCTTGCTTGCTTGGCTTCCTTGGGGTCGAGGACCTTCTCCTGAAATGGACATTGTAAGAAACTTGATTGAATGCAATTCTCTATGAATCAGTGTAACGAACCTTAGCGATCGACAGCTCAAAGCGGACGTAGATCATGGCGAAGACGAAAACCACGAAATATGTGATGACAAGGATGAAGGGCTCGATGAACATGCTGCTCTTGCTGAAGTTGTACGTGACCTGGAAGTGCTTGTTGTGTTCAATAATGACGTTCTTCTTGTGGGCAATGACGACAGGCCTGCCTGCCGTATCCAGGTAGGTCTTGTGGATTGCGGTCTCCTCCTTGTCAAGAGGGAACGGGGTTACGAAGTGGGCGTTCCTGTGTGTGATTGAGGGTTAGAACACATAAAAAAATAAAACAAAATAGTAGAGAAAGCGTACTTGGAACCCTCGGGCAGGATCACGCGGATAACAAGCTCATCAATGACGGAATCAAGACCGACCTCCTTGCCAAAGGTGATGTTGAGGGTAAGCTTGGAGGAATCCGAGGCATCGCTAAGCACGTAGGAAGAAAGAGGCAGGTTGTAGCCGAAGGTGAACTTGGTCTTCCAACCACCGAAGAGAGGGAAACGAGGAGTGAGGTCAACAGCGAGCTTTTCGCCCATGACAGTAATGTCAGAGGTGGAGATGTTGCCGATCTCGTCCCTGTAGTAGATGTCCGACGCGTGGAGCGGGAGCAGGTTGACCACAGAGCGGATGACCGGTGCGTACTGGCCGCGCATAGCACGCTGATAGTCGAATCGCGAGAAGGAACCCTGAAGCTTGGCACCGTCGTGCTGCATCTCGATCTCTTCAGTGATAGCCACGTTGCCCCAGTGAGAAATCTCGATCTCCCGCACCAGCTTGGTGATGGTGAGGAAAGGCTGTACATTACAAATCAGCAATTCGTTAGAATCACAAATTGAAGATGCTCTTCACTACAGCCCGCATTTTTTTGAGAGCGACATGGGAGAAAAAAAAAAATCATTCTCTCGCCGCGATCGCCAAAGAGGGGAAGGGAGGATTTGGAGTACCGAGTTGTTTTCGAAATGGATCTTGATGGGGGTGAGCTGGAGGGGCTGGACATCCTTGAAGGGGCCATACGTGATGGCATTATCCTTCATGGCGGGAGCCGGCTTGATGGCATCCTTGGTGTAGCTCTCGACGGTGGCCGAGGGCAGACCAATGGTGGTCTTCTGGACACGTACGGGGTAGGGCAGGAGCACGTAGAGGGTGTCGGCGTAGGTGACGAGCTGGTTCTCGTGCTGGCTAATGTGCGTCGGGTAGGGGTGCAGCACATGAGTGAGCACGTAGGCCACCGCGAAATTGATCTTGGCCTGGGGCTCGACGGCCTTGTCCAAGGTGACTGTGTAGGAGACGACCTGATCGCCGGCCTTACCAGCGGCATCATCGCGCGTCACTGGCGAGCGGAGGGGCTGTGTTTCTTGGTACGCAGCGATGTAGGCCACATGGGCGGCGGTCTCGGCCGGGAGAGCAATGTGGAAGGTAGATGCGGCCTTGTCGCCCACATTCGTGGCCTCGATGTTGATCTGAACGCGCGGGTTCTGAGTGAGGACCGTGATTTGCCTTTCCGCCCTTACGACATCCCACCCACGGTAGATGTCGGCCGCACTGGCGTGCGAGGCGACGAACAGCAGGGCGAGGAGGCCCAGCAGCAAGCCAACGAGAGACCTGTTCATCATTGCGCGATGTCCTCCCTCTGAGCGTCGATGCTGCTCCAATTTGCGCCCGCACAGACGAAGAACCAGGCGCTACGTGACGTCACCTTACAAAAGGACTTTGAGAGGAAACCAAATCGTTTCGTAAATCAACATTTTTGTTTTATTTGGCTTTCGCAGTTTTATTCAAACGCGAAGAAGAGGAAGAGGAGGACATGATGATAGGAGCAGTACTGTTTACAAACATCAGAAGGTATCTAAACGAGAGGAAGAAAGAAGAGAAGTCCATGAACCGCGGAAGTAGATGATGGAAGCTCGTATTTCTAAATGATACAATACAGAGGAGAGGAGAAGAAACAAGAAGAGAGAAGCAGGAGGCAGAGAGTGGTAGCACGAACAAAAAATAAGTTATGCCTGTCGCGTAAGCAGTTCTATTACACTAGTTTGTTGGCGAATGTACCTGGACGACGACCAGCCTCGATTTTTTTTCCATCCGAGCTAGGCCATCAGTCGTCCGCACCGCGCTCCTCGCCAACAAAATAGTGGAAGATGATATCGAATCCTTCCTTGTAGACGCTGTAGCCGAATCCTTTCATGAGGTACTGGTACTCGGCGTAGGCTGGTCCTTCGGAGCCGAGAGCGCCCTCGAAGGCCGCGAGGTCGTCCTTGTTAGCGCCGGAGATATCGCACAGGGTTAGCACATTGTCGGTGGTCGGGTTTGGCTGCAAGATGCCGAGGCGGACAAAGCCCTCGGACGACGTAACGATCGAAAGGCTGAGCGGAGTGACCTTGGAATTCTTGAGCACTTCGAGAGCGTCTTCAGGAAGAGCCGGGAAGCCAAAGCAATCGAAGGCATCAATAGCCTGCTTAAGCTGATCCGGGAACGAAGCACCTGCGCAGGCAAGATAAAAAAAGAAGGTCAGAACGGCAGAACTTGTTCGCTGTACTATTGGTTCATTTCGGGTGATAAGCTCAATTTTTGAATAACAAATAGCGTTCGGAGAAAAAGCATGCAACAACTACGACAAAGATTGAAAAGAGATGAACGGAAAATGAAGATTGAGGCGAGGACGAAGTGAGAACAGAGAGAGAAGGAGCGGGTATGTACCTTGAAGCTTGATTCTGATTTCAGTCTGTCGAGGGGGGGCGGCACCCATGTCGCGACCCACGCTGTACACCTTGTCGATACTGTGTTTGTTGGCCCATTCCTTGACCTTGACTGAGGGCTCGCCCGGGTCGGCGGCCTCAAGAGCCAGGCTGAGGGGGATTTCGACAGGGAAGTACCAACCACCGTCCATACCGCCCTTGCCCGACATGTCGATCCAGGAACCGATCTTGACGGGGTTGATAAGAGCACCGACGTCGTTGAGCCTATCGATTTCGCTCTCGGGTGCGCCGACGTTCCAGAAGAAGTCCACCATTCGTTGAATGAAGATGTTCTGAGGACCGGCCGTTCTCCACGTGAGCTTCTGCATGCTGGCCGACGTGAAGACGTGGAACTCGATGGCCATGCCACTCGTAAGGTCGTCCGCCGTGGGGATGCTCTCCGACCAGATTTGCCAGAATTCCAAAACTTTGCTCTCGTCCTCCTGGAGGAACGGGATGCAGCCCTTGGCCAGCGACAGCTGCGTGCGCGGGGACACGTTGGCTCCCGCCACGGCCTTGCTGGTCTTGGCCTTATCGGCGCCATCCTTCTTGGCCGCGCCGGCCGCATTCCCGTCGGCGTCCTTGTTGGCATCGTCCTTCTTCACTGGTGCTGCTGTCTTTTCGGTGTCCTCGCTCCTCACCTCACCGTTGGGCGCGGTCGACGGCGTCGTGGACGAAGTGGCGGAACCCGCGCCTCCGCTGCTGGCGCCGCTGTTGCCGCCCTGTTTTTGCAGGTTGTCGATGGTAGCATTGATGGCCGCCATCCATTCTCGCTTGGACGCCTCCGTGTCCGCAGTGATAACGAACGTCCTCTGCGCGGTCCTTACCTCGAACGCGTACTTCTTCTTAGTCAGATTAGTCTCTGAAAGCACCGAATTCTTCTCCAGGTCGATCGTTCCCTTGGGCGATTGATCCTGTACGTAAACGAATTCATGTGCGGTAAGTTGAATGTGAACAAAAAAAGGACATGTATCATATTGTATACGAAATGGACGTCATCTCCATATTCGTTTTTTGATATAGATTATTGGTTTTCCCTACTGCGCAACATGTACAGTTGGGAATTTGAGGAAGGAAGACTGCTACATGTGTGCAAATAATTGGAAGGGAAAGAAGGGAGTAAGTGTGGGGGAGGCGCGGTACCTTGGGGGTTTTGAAGTAGAAGATGGACCCGTCCTTAAGTACACACCATCTCCTCTTCCATGTTTTGATGCTACCGCCCTGCTTGGTCAAGTAGCCATCCTTGTCCGGATTTGTAAGGGAGGCGACCGAAATGCCCTGTGTAGACACGAATCATATGCGGAAGTCGGATTAGGAACGGGGGAGGCTCATCTTTTGCACAATAGTTGCCCATGTGTCCTCAAAGAGGTATAAATGCAGCAAATGGGGAAATGAATGAAGAAAGATGCCGGGAGTAAGGGTAAGGGTAAGGGTACCTTGAGAGACATGTTATTTCGCACTGTATGTAAAGGGGAAGAGGGGAGAGAAAGATCAAAGGCAATTCACAAATCCTCCCAAAGATTATTCTTCTACAAAGATACGCTCTTGCCTCTCGCTAGGGGGAGATTCTTCGGCTCTTCGTGTGCGTCACACCGCCTTCCTCTTCTTGAGGCCACAGTTTCTGGCTGTGTGTGTTTTGGGTGTTGTGGAGGCGGCAAAGGGGCCAATCGCGTGCAAAATGAACCGTTTGTCGGCATAAAAGCGCAAACATGCACGGAACTCGCGTTTTCTTCCGTTGTGCCGTTAGCGCGTGCCATTGGCTGAAATCGACAAGACGGGATCGACCGCTGGGGAAGACCGTCTATGGCGACGAGCTTTAGCCCAAAGGCCCGGCACACGCTCCCAAACTGCAAGTACTTGCGAAGTTGAACTGAAAATCATGAAAAACACACTGAAAGTGAAATAGAACGAAAAAGAAGGAAAATGAACACTTTTTTGTTGGTGCTTGCGAAAACTGAAAACTGGCGAAGGGGTGCTATCGTCGAAGGAGAAGCGCACGAAACAAGACCATCCGCAGCACCTCACATGGCACGATCGCAACCTCGGTGAGGACGCCGTCCCAGAAGCCGGCAATGCCACGATTGGCGTAGAGGTCCTTCACGCACTGCAGAATGTTGGCGTATTTGCCGGTCTGGAGGTTCACGGCGATTGTACTCAGAGGGTGACACGCAAGTCGCACACCCATGCGTACGCCATACATCCACAAAGGAGTGGGGATCATGCTCAAAAATTGAGGCTTTGCTCGTGGAGTCAGCTCATCGGCAATGATCTGCACGGCGAGGTAGGTGGCGAAGGGTAGAATACCAGCGTAGAGATTACCCAACAGCGTTATGCCGTACTGGATCACTCCTTGCACATCATCACACTTTGTATCTAATTACATTAGATGTCAAAAAAACTGGTTAGTTGTCTCTCAACAGTAGAGTTCTACCTGCTGTACCTCTTTGGGGAACGATGTGATCGAGGATCAAGTCGGGATAGGAGGTGTCCGGCTCAGCCAAGGTCATGCGCGTCTGCACGGTGAAAAGAGGATACGACACCAAAATGCAAAACGCTTGTCTGCCCAGATGTCGCGCCGCTGGCGAGTGTGCGCTGAAGTAAGGTTGGAGCTCCACCTTGAAGACTCCCTATTGAGGCGTCATGTTAGAGTACTGGTGCAGGAACAAAAATTCACAAGCACATACCATGGCCGTGTGAAAGACCACCGCACGCAACAGGTGAACGACGCTGCCTCTGAACCACTCACTGGGGAGCTGTCGCCTCAGGCGTGCAACTTCATCCACGAGAGAGCGCCCTTCAGCCTGCTGCCGCACTCGCAGCACGTGGAAGCCGCTACGCAGCGGTTGCGTGAATGCGCTGGAGAGGAAGGCCTGCAAAAGTCCATCGAAGTAGCCCTTGTGCAGCGGCAGCACACCGTGCGCACCCCACGCGGCCATGGTAGTTCCTGGAAGGTTGTTGCTGTTCCTGTTTTCTTTTATTTTCTTACCTACCATCACAGCACACTATTTCCCCGTCAGTGGGCAAACGGGCGAGATGGCGCACGTTGGGCACTTGATGCCGTAACAGCGAAAGGCCTTGCGGACGAGCGGCCCATGCTTCTCTTCCTTGCACGGAGCCTATCCAGATAGTTCACTAGCGAGCGATTCATAGCCATCATCTCTGCCAGCAGCAAAGCAAGGCAGAAGTGAACAAAAGGGGGTCTGAGCCAACAGACGCGGGATGAAGTGCCAAGTCCGCCGTCAGTATGGTAATACCTGCGGTAAGATCTCTAATTCTTGCCTCTTCTGCGTGCACCCCGATCAATGCTTGCGCAGTGGACGAGTCGGGCGCACTGCTGACTCCTTCATGGTCTGGCAAGGAGGTCGACAGTACGTTCCCGTGAAATATGCGTAAGTGGCTGAGCGCGTACCAGCTGTCGCCTCGTTCGGTTGTTCCATGATCAATCTCAGGCGCAAGAATTCCGTCTCGATCCAGTGCTGCTTCTTCATCTCCTCCATGTCTGCGAGTAGCCTGGCGTTCGTCTCCTCCAGCTGCCCGATCTGTTCCGGGATAGATGTTGTCAACGTTGCCGGATGACTCTTGTGGCAATGTCTGTTCTTCAGTTGTACCTTCTCGATCAGGCTCTTCGCAAGTGCGTTGTCTTCGTGGCGCTCCTCGGTTTCCTCTCCTGATGCGTTGCCTGTATGGCCGGAGCGCGGCAGCTGCTCCTTGGGTGCCAGGTGCTTCGAGGGTTGAGGAAGGGTGGCCGCAAGCGCCGACTCTGAGCCTGCGTAGGTATCGTTCTCCAGGTCCATCTCGGCGGACTCCGTGCTCTCGCACATGACCTCCTCGCTTGCTACTCGCGGGCCGACGTCTTCCTCCTCATCATCGTCGTCCAGGCAGCCCTCCTCCTCCCTCGTCTGTATCTTCTCGAAGTGATTATGCGGCTCTTCCTGCTTGAACTCTCGTAGCCCGCCCGATGGCTCCAGCTGCTTGGGCTCTCCTTCCTCCTCTTCTTCTTCCTTCTCTCCTCTTTCACCTTCCTCCTCCTTCGACCAACGACGCCTTCGCCGCTTGGAAGATGGGGTGGCCACGTCATCTTCTGGAACGTGCCTCTCCTCCGGCTGCGCGGGTACCGGCTCGGCGACCGGCGGCGACGACGGCTCTTCCTTCGCCGAGAGGGTCTCCACGACTACAGCAACCGCCGCTACGGCGGGGAAGGCCACA
>CDEZ01020802.1:0-15149 GCA_000826365.1 Acanthamoeba royreba
GAAGAAGGATGTATTAAACTAAAGTATTTTATTGTTTTTATATTAGATATAAAAAGTAAAATATCTTTTAAAATTTGTAATAATCTAAAAAATAAGTTTATAAACATTTACTTTTTTATTAATATAAAATTGTTGTAGTTGTGAAAAACGAACAGGAAACAAGGAGCACATTATCAAGCACATTTTTATATTAGATATAAAAAGTATGCTGGGTACCAGAGTGAGTGCCACCACGGTGGCAAAAAACATCGCCACCCAACGGCAAAAACGTTGCCAGGGCCGGGAATTGAACCCGGGTTGTTGGAACCACAATCCAATGTACTACCACTATACTACCCCAGCCGGCGCCTTCCTCCCCAACTGCCGTCACGGTTAAAACAACAGCACACAACTGGCCGTTGCGGAGAAACCAAAAAAGATTGATTCCGGCGAGTGTCGATCTCGCGACCTCAAGTGTGTTAGACTTGCGTGCTACCGTTGCACCACGGAATCTTGTTGATATCCCCAACAACAGAATATTTGGCAACTTCAGCTTGCTTCGCCAATGTAAAATTATTATTTACTATGGTCCTAGAGTGAGCTGATTGACTTTTCCACTGTATCACCAAATACTTGCCCAAGCTCCTCTATCATGTCCGATACTATGGTTGAACGTCCTCTCTTGGCAAAGGCAGCCTTGTTTGCTCTCCTTGTCATGATGCAGCCAGCGTACCCAGCCAATATGTTTGGTGGATATTTGAGGGCAGCTCTGCGATAACATTTTCAGTCAATAAACGTTGAACTCATTCCACTTGGATAAGGGATGCGTGCTTTTCTTTGTAGGCGTGTGCCCAAGAGAGGAAGGTGCCGATTGAGCCTGATGTGATATCGCCCTGACCGCCGCACCTGCGAGGACTTCCTTCTTCGGTGCACTCAACGACTACTATCCCATTACCAACATGACTGACATGTGAATCAAGACCGTATAAGGGCGGTACCAGTGGTTCCATCGCTGATCTTGTCTACTTGACCTTTCTGGACAATCGTAATGTTGCCCATCCTAAGAACCCACCGGTAAGCAAATCAGTTACAGTGAAAGCTGAGTAAACAGGCGTACTTCTTGGCCAGCTCTGCTACTGGAGTATCTTCTGCACAGCCTGTAGCCTTACAAAGCCGCTGGTACTCGGGGAAGTTTGGTGTCAGGACTACCTCCTGCAACACGGCAAGGTTTTTAATGCTCACCATCTCCAAGTCAAGTGAACGGTGATTGCACCTTGTAGCCTGAAACCAGTGACGGCCATACGCAGACAACATTGGAAATACCATCCTGATGAAGCAGGTGGAGTGAGTCCTTGCGAGCATGTGGGTGTTCTGTCAAAGAGAGAGAGGTACCCCATCGATAACGAGCGGCATCTGGCGGTCCTTAGCCTGCTCAATGATCTTTTTGGCACAGAGCTGCACAGCCTTATCCCTGTTGTGATGCATTCAGTACACTGTGTGGACGACACACATATTTCACCACAATCCAGCCGCAGAACCGCGGTCTTTGTCGATGCAGTACCTGCCCAAGCCAGAGCCCAGCACGAGGCCAGTGAATCGTGGCAGCCACTCGCCGATCTGCTCTATCGCCGCATCGACTCCTTGCTTCTCTTCTTCCCTGCTCATCGTCGGACATTTATAAGTAAGTTACATTTTCAATTATAATATTTATATTATTTATTATCTTAATTCTGGGAAAACGTACGTGAGGTCACCGCCGCCTCCCGAAGAGGACGAAGAGGAGCGACTGGGCAGGAGCGGATGGACGATGACGTCGGGACAGTAGGACTTGATAGCGGTGGCAGCGGCCTGCGTGCAGATGACGTGGGCGAGGTCGGCCCCGGTGCGGAGGGCGCTGATGGCCACGAAGTAGGGCGCGCCCGTGTACTCGGCGCTGCCGCCGAAGACGCCCAGCTTGCCGCTTGCGCCCTTGTGCAGATGCTGCGCTAGCGGCGGCACGAACGCTCGTATCTCTTCCAACAGTGCAGCTCGGGTTGGTCCGCTCATGGTGCCGTGATGGTCTTGTTCTTCTGTGGTGCTGTCACCTTTGGGCGTTTCGCATATTATTTCAGAATTTGCAAAAGTATTTCGAATTTCAAGTTTATGGTCGACATTCAGGTCGGCGAGGGTCACACCATAAGAGTATGATCATTGACATCGGGGGTCTTGTGGGCTTCGGTCACTGCTAGCGCAGCCATCAAGAAGGTGGCGAGCTGCTCGCGGGTACAGTTAGGATGATATGCTCACGGCAATCGGAGGTGTGGGGATGGGTACGGTGAAGGAAACATATCCACAACCTAAGGCAACAACCTTACCAATGAACCCATACAGTATGAAAACAGGCCATATATCGATGCACAGAACATGAGCAGGGAGAAAACGCCAAACTGTTACACCAGGGTAAGTCAGAACAGGTGCGTCACCCGATGATTTAATCGAAGGGTGTTTGGTACAGCAACAAGAAGCAAGCGTTGGCCTGTGAGTGCTCCACCCATGCCAAGGATGACAAAAAAGACCATAAAGCTCGCTGCTGTAGTACCTGTTGAAGTTGAATTCGAAGTCGAACACAAGAGGCTAACCCCGAAGAGCTGCCCGTAGCAATTCCCTTAATTCTCGTTAACCCATCAGAGGGAGAATGTACACACCAACATAATCGATTGCGGTATCAGCAGTCGTTCTCTCCACACTCTTGGGGCCTGCACCACCGTCGCGGCTACCAGCTTGTGCTCCATCTTCTTATGCTGTAGATAGCTTTACTGTTGTCTAGTGTAGCCGCCAAGGATATCATGGTAGACGTTCTCCGTGAAATGCTGCAGAGTTTCGCCACGTACGATTGGTAAGACGAAACGCGTTTTGAAACGTTGAAATGTTTCGCAAACATGCCGGTAAAAGAAATCTTCTGCCCGCCTTTTTCTTGTGTGGCTACACACAAAGCGGTAAGACACAGATTCTGCTACTACTTGATTCTTATTGCCATTTTGCTGCCCTCTTCTCATCTCTTTCCCTCTGCATTTTTCCTCACTTGATTTGTTTTCATTTTTTCCATTTCACCTGAATTCCATTCTCTTCTGTCACTTCTATTTTTCCATAATTATAACAAACATTTAATTTTGCTCGACCTGGCAAAAGGCAGTCTGACTAAAGATCAGTCTCGATCTCTTCTTCGTCATTTTCCCTTTCAGTGGTCACCATCCCTCTCCGAGCGAGTCATTCCCGCACTACACACACAAAAATGATTAAGCGCCTGACCGCGGACTTGATCGCTCAATCCCCGCAGTATCTCAACCCACTACGCGAACGCGAAATCGACCTCCGAGGTTCGTGACCTCACCCGCCAATCGAGTATCGCGCTCTAGTACGCTAATGCCCCAACCCCTTCTTCCTCTCTTTCCTTCACGCACCAATGCGTCTCTTCTCTCCTTCTTTTCCCACACATGTACGTAATTCATTCCTCTACGCGGCGATGTGGACACATGCACGTTCGATCCTATTAGGAAACAAGATTTCGGTAATTGAGAACCTCGGCGCTACTCAGGTATGTATTATACCTTGACTACCGCGTAGAGGTCTGAATTTTTGTTATTTTATTCTCTAATTCGCACGCTCCTTGTCTCGTGACATCATCGGCACTCAAAGGATCAATTCAATTCGATCGATCTTAGCGACAATGAGATCCAGAAGCTGGAGAACTTCCCTCTCCTCCCCAAACTCAAGATGCTGCTGCTTAGCAATAACCGCGTAGCGCGCATCGCTCCCGGTACCGCTCTTCCTCTCTGTCTCTACGCATGCGGCAGTGTTTGGGCTACGGAGAGCAAGGATGCAAGGCGAAGCGAAGTGAAGTTTAAAAGGGAGAACTGTGAGTGATGAAGATAGAGGAAAAAGGAGCCTTGCTGGCTGCGCATGGAGCGAGGCGGGATGGAGAAGTATCTGTTCTTGTTTCAGGGGTTTTTGCGTTCCTCACCTGTTTGGCTGCTGTGTCCCACGGGCATTAGGTCTCGGTGAGCACATTCCTAACCTTGATACTCTCATTCTCAGCAACAATAAGATAGAAAGCCTCGGTACCGATTGCCTGCCTGACGCAACTGTAATTGTACTGTGCTTACAGCCTCTCTTCGTGCGATCTTAATGTAGGCGAGCTGGATAATCTGGAATCGTTTAAGCGTCTCAAGATGGTCAGTCTCATGGGCAATCCTGTCGTACAAAAGCCGAACTACCGGCTGCACCTGATTGCAAAGGTGCCCTCGCTCAAAGTTATTGACTTTGTGAAGATTAAGCCACGGGTAATGAGTTCCACATGTCTTGTACTTCTTGTTCAGCTGATTGACGGACTATTTCTCTTTAGGAAAAGACTGAAGCTTATCAGCTTTATAACTTGGGCAAGAAGGGTGTTCCTCGGGTACTCACCTTTCCCTTGCTTAAGTGCTGTACGGACAGGTTCCAACTAAACATCCTCATGGCTGAATTCTAGGAGGGTAAAGAGAAGGCTGATGGATCGAAGAGCTTTGTGCCAGGCGAGCCTAATGCGGCGGAGGTTGCGGCGCAGAAAGCCAAGCAGGCCGAGCAGATCCGGGTTCGTTCCTCTTATGCCTTCGTGTGACGTGATAGAGCTTGCCGATTTACCCTCCTCCTCTTGCTTTCCATGTCTGCAGGCCGCTATCCAGAGCGCCAAGTCGATGGAGGAAGTGCAGGCTCTTGAGCGCTCACTACAGGAGGGCAAGTTACCGTCGTCACAACAGGCCCAGAGTGCTGGTGGCTCGACAACAGCCGACGGCATGGAGGAAGAGTCAGTGTAGGGCGAGAAGAACAAAGAACCAAGAATTTGAACTATTTAAGTTGCTTGTAACCTACATTCTTCACAAAGTTATGTTGGTTTTTGGTTTCTGTGTGATCCATCCTGTGTAGTAACACTCAACGCAGTGTGACATTGTGTGACCAAGATGGAACAGGCGACAGCGCCTCCTTCCCTCACCGATCCACCACAGGCCGACCCGACCCATACGGATGGCCATGCCATGGTGTGGCCTCATGGCGGTCCACCGTCCACGCCAGCCTCTATCACGGACATATCCTCAGTCTCTGATGTCATGCTGCCCTCTCCCATCCTTCCTGCCACCAACGATGCTGCGAATCAAGAAGTGAGGCGAGAACGAAATGAAGAAGAAGAAGAAGAAGAAGAAGAGGCACAAAGGGTACAACAACAAACCCACGAGGATGACAAGACGCGTGAATCCAACAAGAAGAGGAAGAAGAGTCGACATGGTAGTGGCGGCTCGATGTCGATGTCAAAATCGCGTAGAGGCAAAAATCGCGCCAAAATGTTCGGTGATGATTATGATGTGGAAGAGGTAGATTTGGAGCAGGGACGCCATCGAAGCAGGAAATCGCGGACATCGAAGGACAAGAAGGGCAAATCATCCAGAAAAAAGGGTCAAGATCATGATGACGACTTCCTTCTTGAGCTTGAGGATGAAGGCGACGGTGCCGGCCTGATCGACTCCAAGATGCTGACCCCGAAGCACATCTTCTACAACTACTACGAGGCCGACGTGACCTGGGACGAGCGGATGGAGGAAGAAGATCAGGGCAAGCTCTCCGTACAGGTGATGAAGACCATCCTCGCCTTCGTGCGGAAGCACAAGCTTGAGATCGGCATCATCATGCTCTGTCTCTTCATCCTCTTCCTCCTACGCATATCAGGTATTATATAATAATATATAAAAATATATAATTATTTCATATATAAATATAAATAGTAAATATAATATAAATAATAAATATAAAAGAAGAGTACTAAGACTAATCCACTTGGGACGTGTGGTGCATCGCAGTGTGGAAGACTCTGGGATGGGAAGGATGGTACACGATCCTCGCGGTGGGGGTGGCCTTCTTCCTGCTCATCAAGAACACGGCTCCCACCGACGTGGTGATGATCTTCACCACCATGCTGCTCTTGATACCCAACGTCATCACGCCCAGCGAAGCGCTCGCCGGTACGCTCATGCAATGCACAATCAACAACAGGAAAGAGTGGACCAGACCACTGACGTGTTTCTTCTGTGTCTCTGATTCAGGGTTCTCGAGTGTTGGGGTTATGACGATAGCAGCATTGTTTGTAGTGGCGGCTGGGATTGCCGAGACCGGCGCGATCAGCTTCATAAGCGGTACAACTCGCTAGCCTCAACGAAGAGGAGTTGTTCCTCCTTGCTAATCCTCACGCAGAATATATTTTGGGCAAGACGACCAGCGTATTCATGGCACAGCTACGGCTGATGCTACCCCTGTCCTTTCTGTCAGCCTTTACCAACAACACTCCATTGACGGCAATCATGATACCAGGTATCTCACTCGAGTAATGCGCTTCTCTGACAGCATTTAGGAACTCACTATTGTCAACTCCACAGTCATAGAGAAATGGTGCCGCGCTGCTGGAGTCTTTCCCTCAAAGATGATGATTCCCCTATCCTATTCGATGATATTCGGGGGCACATGCACCATTGTGGGTACGAGCACCAATCTCATCGTCATTGGCATGGTCACGCAAGTCGATCCCAGCCTAAAGTTCCCATTTTTCGAGGTACGATTCCTCGTCGTTTTGCACAACAAGACCCTTATAGCGACACCTGTATTGCAGATTAGCTATGTGGGTGTCCCAATTGTGCTGGTTGGCCTTTCGTACATTCTCTTGTTCTCGCAATTGCTTCTGCCAGATAGGCGGAGTCCTATGAACGAGATGCTGACCCAACCTCGGAAGGTATATACTCTAGTCTACCCAGCTGCCTCGTTTGTCCGTCATACTGATGAGTGGCCAACGTTTCCATTAGTACACTATCACTGCTATGGTTGAACAGAACTCAGCAGTTGACGGCAAGGCCATTGGTTCTGTTGGTCTCAACAGTATCGAAGACCTCATCCTCGTCAATCTAATCGTATGCTACCAACCCCCCTTTCGTGTTGATAAATTGGTATTTTTAACACGGCTTCCCATCATTTCAGAGACGTGGAACCGACCACCCTCACATATCTGCGGATACTACGCTGTGTTCTGGTGATCTCTTGGTGTTTGTGGGCAACGTTGATAAGCTCACGGAGCTCTTCAGTATATCAGGCATTAAGCCAACTAACCAGGTACTTTCTGTGAGCATGAAGCATTTCCTCACCGGCTTTCGACTTCGCTGAGCAGTATCATGTGATTCCTTAGGATGATAAACTCATACATCCCTCGATAAACCGAGTACTGGTCGAAGCCGTCGTATCGCCCACCGGCTCTCTGATCAACAAAACTATTGGTACTTTGTTGTATCAGCTTTCTCCATTTTCCTCTCCGCTAAGCGCTTTTCCAATGGCAATGCAGGCCGAGTGGATTTTGAGGGCCGTTATGGTGCTTCGGTACTGGCGGTGGAGCACGATGGACAGACCTTTAATTCCACTGGGCGCCTTGCGTCCGTCCGCTTAAGGGGCGGCGACGCGCTTCTTCTCGTTTGCCGAACCGATTCCCCGTTAGCAGAGCAAGGCACGAGCCCCGTAGAAAGTGATTTCCTGACTGTGTCACGCATGGGCGGGCCAAGCGGTGGACGACTGGGTACCAATTACGAGAAGATGATCTTTGCTCCCGCACTAGCCATGATCATGATCCTCGTGTCTACTCTCGAGATAACCAATCTTCTTACCGCATCGCTCTGCACCGCCTTCCTGATGATCATCACTCGATGCATGTATGTCTCCCTTGCACTTCCTTAATGCTTTTGATCTGCTGTGCTGACTGTATCTCTCCTCTCTTCAGCTCCGTCGAGAAGGCAGTGTCGGCGGCTAATTTCAGATTGATCGTAATGATAGCAGCCTCTTTTGGGATGGCCAGAGCCGTAGAGAAAACCGGAGTAGCTCTCAGCATGGCACAAGGACTGGTTTGACTTACCCAAACTTCGAAGCCGCACGCTGTGGAGCTGAATGCACGTTTCTCTTCTGTTCTTTGAACCAGGTGTCTGTGTTTATGCCCGCCGGCACCTTCGGTCTACTGTACGGCGTTTATCTTTCAACAGCGCTGCTGACAGCGGTGCTTACGAATGCGTCCGCCGCTGCGATGATGGTTCCCATTGTCTTCTCGCTCCCAACGGACGTGGTGGCCGGCATCAATACCAAGGCATTCATCTACTGCATAATGGTGGCCGCGAGTGCTGACTTCTCAACTCCCATCGGCTACCAAACCAACCTCATGGTGTGGGGCCCTGGCGGGTATGCCACTCCTCTCTATTTCCTCTCTTGATGTTTGTTGTGGCCTTATACGTAGCTTCACATACAGCTACAAGTTCACAGACTTCGTCCGCGTTGGTATGCCACTGCAAGTGGTACTCTCGCTCGTCTCCGTGAGTGCAATCTACTGGCATTTTGCGTGAGATGCGCGGTACCCATGTATTCTTGTTCTTGTTTGAATGTGAATATGATATTGAAGGATGCAGCATCCTATATTACTCGTTCTTGCGAGCAGTGAATGTACTCATCATGATGAGAGAAGGGAGAAGAGCTGCGCCAAGATGATCTCCACATGACGATCTGGATTCCTGCCATGTCTCTGCTTATCGCACACGGCTTTGGCCAGATGGCGGAACCAGGCCTCCGGGTCTTCCTCTCTGCGCAGCATGTGCACGGCGTCCTTGGCCCTCGCCCGCAGCTCGACAATACTCGGCCCCTTCGTTGACTTTTGGTTGATGGCCAGCTGGAGCCACGAAGCGATGATGAAGGCCACCTGCGCTCTCTGCTGTGTGGAGAGAGAACTCTGATTATCTCTCTTGGCAGGAGATATCTCTGATGAGCTCTCCTCTTCTACCTGCCCGCTACCGCCGCGGCGCTCTCGCGCGTCAAGCTCGGAAACAAGTCCGAGCAAGCCATCTACCATATCATTCATCATGACGAGAGTGGTGGGCTTTGGCATGAGTGGAAGCGAATGGAGGAGACGCAGAAGGCCATCTTCCACTTCGTGCGCGTGACGTCGGCCCAGCAGCGCCAGTTCGGGCACAGTCAAGGAATACGAATAGGGCAAGAGAGGATTGCCGAGGGCTCTACAGAGCAACACGACCCAATCATCTCCAGGATACTCGTCAAAGGCCACCACCATGATCCCTGTATCATCACGAAGAGGCCAGAGGAGCGTAAGCATCCTGACCTCTCCTGAGAGCCTCGCGCACATTCACGAGCGATCTCTATGGTGACGTACCGATCAACGTTTTACTTTCTTCGTCCCCAAGTGTCGCCATTGCGAGACGAAGGTCATCAAGGACTTGAATGACCGCCTGTGTGCGAGTTTCGATGATGGCCTCTGCAATGGCCAACGCTTCTCTTGCTGTTGACGTCTGGCCGTGCCTCATTAGCCTTCTTCCAACGCCGAAATCCAAACTCAACATGTACAAGCGATGTACCTCGTAGGTCATCATTCCGAAAGGCCTGAAGCGATGCGGCAGCAAGTTGATCAGGTACTGGATGAACATTCCAATCGTCTTGTCCGACGCTTCGGGAATGATGATCCTGTTCGTCGTGGTGCAGCTCAGCCGGTAAAGAAGGTGGCAGTAAACGTCCGGAATGAGGCCGATAGGCGACTCTGCAAGCTGTTGTTGGTACGCGTACTGCTCAAAGGCATCCATGCATGCTCGACTCATTCGGGGGATGATATCCCGGTCCAGGTGATCTGAGGATCCGCAACAATTGAGTTCGATCAGCTGCCTTTGAGCGCATAGTACCGTGGCCGAGTGCGTACCGGAAAACACGCACAAGCTACGCATCAGCTGTTCGCGCTCAGTAGATGGGCAATCTGCACTCTCCAACCGCTCAAGTAGAGCTACATACACCC
Source organism: Acanthamoeba royreba (assembly GCA_000826365.1). Lineage (NCBI taxonomy): Eukaryota > Discosea > Longamoebia > Acanthamoebidae > Acanthamoeba > Acanthamoeba royreba. The sequence continues at coordinate 9,857 of CDEZ01020802.1, forward strand.
TCTTGCGAAGAGCAACTGAGCTGCCCTTCTTGCTCTTGAGAGAGAACTCGTGCCAATTGGCGATCATCAGCATCAGACACCCTTTGCCACCCTAGCCATCACTTGGAGTCAAAGTCACTAACCGGCGACATGGAAGGGCGGATACACTTACAGGAGCATCAGCGCGAGCCAAAGCGTTGAGGAGAGACTCCACAAGACTCACCTCCACGTCATGTGGAAGTCCTTCAGCTTGGGGTAAGGTGCCCAACAGATTGCTTAACGCTCGGTCTGTGCGCAGTTCATCTATGGCGATGGCCGAGTTGGTTTGAAAGAGGTCATTGATCAGCCGAGCGATCCCCATCACTGCCTCAGCAACACCGGCCGATCTCAAGTTCTCAGCAAAGCAGCCCAAGGTCGATGCAGCCTCCAAGCGGATCCTTGGCTGTTGATCATCGTTAGATTCAGGCCCATTCCATCAGCAGCCTAGCACGATGAGGAGACCGGCAGCATACCAAAGGGTCCGTCAGAAGGCACTTTAAAACGAACGGCAGACAAACCTCCTTCACAGTGAACACATAGTTTCTCACGATTAAACGCATCACGTCTTCCAGTCCGATCAGGCGCAGCAACTTGATCCCACATTCTCTGTACGTGAATGTCGTGGCGTGAGCTTGAAGCTGGAGTTGTTGATGATGAACATACCGGATCATCCAAGGTGTGTCATGTCGCATCAACGGGACGATGGCTTCAACCATGTCGCGCGTCATGGATCCATAATCCGCGGAGGTAATCTTTCGGAGGCATATCGTGCTGGCTTCGATCAAACGAGCTCGCGGCCCCTCTCCTACTGCTTGAGCCCTTGTAAGGTTAAGGAGTCCAACGAGACCAGCTCGCTTTTGCTTATCTGGAAGTTGCCTCGAGTGAGACGAGGTTAGGCGAGCGACAGGAGGGTACCTTCTTCTGCATGAATTCTTGCTTGCAGTTCCTCGGGGAGAATGTGCAAGAAGGAGGACTGCTCGTTGTCGCTGGAAAGCTCCACGACGCGCTGAACACTGAGTTGCAAGAGTGAAGGTGCCTCGACTGGACAGCGGCAGCACTGTCGTATGAGTGGTCCGATGACTCTGGGATACACGCGAAGTGAGTACAGACGCAGTGAAACTGAGACCAAAACATACTTGAGGTAGGTCGGGCTCGAAGCAAAGTAGGACAAATAGCAGTTCAGTAGAACGGTGGCTGCAATCAGTATTGGCTCGTCCTTCTCCTGTTAGCCGTGCACCGAATGAGTACAGACACTTGGGCCATCGAGGTCACAAGCTCAGTTACCTCGCGAAGCAGGCGCTCAATGGCATCAAGGTGCTTTGCATAGGTGTTCTCCAAGAGATGCGCTTCGTGACCATCTCCCATAAGTGAGGAAAGACCCCGTAGGGCATGGAAACGCACTTTTGTGTCGCTATCATGGATAACTCGCCCGAATAGAGCCTAGAAGGCACTCCCTCATATTGAACAAACAACCATGATTGCAAAACGCGGGTGCGCTGTACCTGAGCGTAGTCTTCCTGTTCTTCTACCGTACGATACAAGAATCGGTCCATCAGAGTGACCAACTTCTCACGCATCGTGCTGTCCTGGTGCTCACCCATGATCTTGAGTAGTCGCTTCTTTACCTGCACAACGCGCGCATTGTATGTTGTGAATTCATTTGAGTTCCACGATCTCAAAGCATTAGAGTGAAGATCAGCACACAGAAAGTGAAGAAGAACTCGGAACTGGCTGAAGCCCAACGATGGTGTGAAGTAAACGTAAGCCCTCTGATTAATCGGGCACATACGTGTACCTCAAGATCAGTAGATAGTTACGAATAGGAGGTACAAGCGCGCAAACGAACCATCCAAGACCTCACTCACATCGCTAAAGAGAACTTGGCCATACAGGGTCTCCTTGCCTTCCGCATTGATCGATAGGGCAGCTTGAGTTGAGGCGGGAGATAGTATCAGCAGTTAGTGGCATGCTTAACTCGAGCTTGAAGCATAGGAGTTAAGATTACTATACCTCCGAATGGTTCGTGGACCAAGTACAGGCTATTCAAGCACCGCAAGAGCTTGACTACAACATTATACCGCTTTTGATCCAAAGCTGCTTGTGTTTCGCGCCACAGTCTCCAGGTCACTTCGCCATAATCGAAGAAGTTGCATCCAAACTTTCCTGTGTTCCTCTTCACCTGATGCTCTTCGTTCCACCAACGATCCAGCGCTTCGTTTGCCACCGAGATGAAAAGGATCTCCTTCTCTTTCCGCTCGCGATTGCCGGCATGTTCTTGCTGCTGGACATTCATCGCTTCTTTGGCCTTCTCCTGCACTTCTTCCCCTTCGCTCTCTTCCCTTTGTCGCTGGTATTCGCAGTTATTCCCATCAACGTCACAGTCTTCGTCATTTTCATCATCATGATCGTCATCACCAAAGAGCCGCTTGGGGCTGGACAGGAAGGAGAGACAGGTGTGAGGGCCATCGTCCAGCAGAAAGCCCACTAGCTCGCGTGCCATGAGCAGGTCTAAGAATTCCAGCTCCGATGATGATGATGATGATGAAGACGACGACGAAGATGACGACGACGAAGAGGAGGTGCGCTCTGCCATTTCGATTAGTCTTCACAATCCGTGTACCTTGCATTCATGCAGCAATCTATTCGTACCATCACGATAGTGGACGATCAGCTCATCAAGGAGTCGCTGCACGAGCTCTTCTCCTGTGAAGTTGTTCAAGACGAACTCAGTGTCATCAGCATCGTCACCATCATCGTCACCTCTCCCGCCTGCCTTCCTCGTCGGTGGGTCAGGCCGTTCCTTCCCTTTGGTCTCGGCTGCCGTCCGCACACGGCGCCAGGCGGCCAGTATCCGTTGCTCCCTGGTCTCGGTGCATTCCCACAGACGTGCCGCGGTGACTTCTTGATCATCATCACCATCACCAGCATCACCACTACGAACTCGCCGCAGCGGTGACGGAGGACCGAACAGCGCTTCATATAGGTCTGGTGCCAACGGCTCCGTACTATAAATGGGGAGTACCAGCATGGTGGAGAAGTGTCCATCTCTTCTTTCTGTTGAAAAAGCTCCTCTCCCTTCTTTTTGTATTTCTTCTGTCTTTATATTCCTTGTTTGATTTCCTATCTTTTTCGAAACAGAAAATGTTTTGAAACTGTTTGTTAAACCAAAATGAAATCGATAGATTCCTGGAAAGAAAATTTTCAATGAGTTGAACATAAAAAGAGGCTCTTCACTCCATTCGCCTGCGGAATCTCCGTATTCAGCGAAGTTCGTTCTTGCTCAGTCCCACAATCGTTTTGTTGTGGCCACTGCCTCACGATCAGTGGGGGTATTGGTTGGTATTCGCGAGACTCGTAGCCGTTGGTAGGGGGTAAACTGAGAAAAAGCGCAGAGAGAAGGGCTGCGTCGCCGTCAAGCTTGTTTGGGTACCACCGCGTGTGTGGCACAGTACTTGGGGAGTGACCTTTGCCACGTCTGCGGCTTGCTCTCGATCAGGGGACGGGGCACAACTGTGTCACCCTTCTTCTCTTCATCACTTCCTCTTTGACCTTTCTTCTGCCCCCTGCTCTCGCTGCGCGGAGGCATTGGTCGAGTCGTCCGGAACATATCTATTGCGCGGACCTAACCGGGACGAGACTCGGAGGGTCAGCACACACACCGGGGTAACCTCGACCACCCCTTTCCCTACCACACACCAGCCCCGACCTGCACTCGGACTAGAAGGGCCTGTTCGAAGAATCGAGAAAAGCGAAGACCCTCACTTCGCTCTCTCTCCGTCTTGCTTCCAATCCCTCGGGCGAACTACACGAGGCGGAGGTACACCAAGGCCTCGAAACGAGTGAAGGTCTTTTCTTCGCACATCGATCCAAGAGGCCCAGAATTCAAGAAACAGGGGAGTCATTCATTTTCGCATTTGGGGATTGGGACACCATTCGCCATTATTAATACCTCCTCTACTCCATCTTCGCCTGCTGCTACGCGGCACACATCCATCTCAGCACTGTAGCCCAAGGGGCCCAACCCAGGGCCGCCATCCTTACACACATACACATAACGTACCTGCCCCACCCTCCATTATTCCCCCCCCACTGGACATTACATTTTTTTGAATCTTACATTTTCCTAATTCGGAGGAAACTATTTATGAAACTCCAAATACGTTTCGAAAAATATAAATTAATTTTGTAGCCGAGGATGTGTCGTTCCCTGTCTACGACTGCAATATTGCGAAGTACTGCGACTGACGTAGACTCCACTCCCTCTCTCTCGCGCGCAGACAGGCATGAGACGCAAGAGGCGACTCCGTACCTCAACTGAGCAGCTGGCCTACGATATGGCGCAGCAGCACCAGCAGCAGTATGGCCACCAGGCCTCGGTCGGTCCTTCTATTGTGGTGTCTTCTCACCCCGGACAGGCGCTCATGCCCGTCATGTTCGACCACTACGGTGGACAGCCCATGATGATCACACCCGACCCCGCGTCGCGAGTCATACCTCGACAGCCCATGCGCGTCGGGCCCTATGACAACGACTTCATCACTGGTCTGGGTCGGCCAACCACTTCTCCCTCGACGTCGCCATCGGACGGAGCAACGGGAAGGCCTCGTGCTGACGTTCCTCAGTTCGACATCTACTTCTACCGTTCTGGCGACGCGGCGGCGGCGGCTGCAGGACTAGGGAACCGCAACTTGCTCGATCGGGCGAGCGCTGGGGAAGGACAGCAGCAGATCATCACGCAATACCATGGTCTGGAGATCATAGCGGCCGACGGTTCGGTGCTCAAGGAGCAGACCGTCGTTCTTCTGGAGTGCCTGGGCGAGGGCGCGTTTGCCTCCTGTTACAAGGCGGAACACAACGGCCGGATCGTGGCGGTCAAGATCCTCAAGACCGATCTGCATCCGAGGAATAAGCGTGAGTCCTTTGATCGTGAACTTCACGCTCTGCGCAAGACAACGGGAAGCAACCTCACGGTGGACCTCATTGGCTATCGTCCATCGCCGCACTATTGGATCATCACCTCCTTCATGAATCAGGGCACGCTTCATTCGCGGATAAAGGCCAATAACGGACGGCCGTTCAGCTTCCGAGAGGTGCTCGACATTGGCATGCAGATCTCCTCCGCAATGGTCTACCTCCACGAGCGTCAGCTGATGCACCGGGATCTCACTCCCTTCAATCTCCTATTCCACGATGGTGCTCTGCGATTATGCGACTTTGGCGTGTCAGTGGATCTCACGAAACTGTCAAACGCCGTCATTCCTGCCACGCCAAGTGC
>CDEZ01020804.1:0-17638 GCA_000826365.1 Acanthamoeba royreba
CTTCTCCTTCTTTTCTTTGGGCGAGGAGGGATCAAGGAAGGGCGGATTGGGATCGTTCAGATCCACTAGTGGTTTCTCAGTCCATAGTGAGAAGGCTCTCCTTCTCAAATTCGCTCCAAAACCGCCTCCCGAGGTGCCATTTGCTATACCATTCGGTATCGCACTGCTCTCTGCCTCTTTCTGCTCTTTCTTCTTCGCTTTCTTCTCTTTCTTCTTCGCTTCCTTCTCTTCTTTCTTCTTGTTCTCGTCTTCTTCTTTACTTGAATTTTTCTCGCTTTCGCGCTCCTCTCGGTGCCGTCGACGGGGAGAAAAGAGAGACCGAGCACTATACGTCTTCTCTTTCTTGTTCTTCTTCTCTTTCTTCTCTTTCTTTTCCTTCTTCTCCTTCTTCTCCTTCTTCTCTTTTTGGTCTTCCATCTCTTTCTTCTCGCTCTTATCCTCACTCTTCTCCTTAGTGTTACATTCTTTGTTCTCCTGCATGGCCCCATTCGAGCTTGTCTCAATCTGTCCCGCTGCTTCCTTTTGGTGTTCTTCCGGAAGGTTCGCGCCACTAGCCGATTTGTTAACGTCGGCAGCTGCTGACTGGGCATGCTTGGTTTGTTTTTCGGTCTTGAGCTTCTTCGCGCTTTCATTGGAGTCCTTCATTTTGGGATTCTCATCTTTGATCATTGGGGAAGAGGAAGAAGCGCCCGAGGAGAGCGCATCGGCACTAGGCTCAGCTGATGGACGGGCAGTCTTTTTCTCAGAAGACGCTTTCTTCGGTTGTTCAGAACTAGACTTAGGCGAGGTTGTAGACGGAGTAGTCGTTGCAGTCGCATCGAACTTTTTCTTGAGCTCCTCTATCTTAACTCGTGATGACTGCGATGTAAGAGACGGAGCAGACGAAGAGGGAGAGGCGTTCCTCATGTTACGCTGCGAGAACGACATGTACTTGTTGCGCAGCTCCTCAGTTCGCGACCGGGTTGAAGCGAGCGATCCTGATGAGGGTCCAACTGGCGGAGTGATAGGGGCTACCACGGGAGCAGGGGAACTTGTTTTGGCAGCGAGGGGGACAGGTTCAGCCTTTGTAGGCTGGCTTGAGAATTGTTTTGCGAGCTCTTTCACCATCGATCGGTTGCTTCCGAGTGATCCATCGTTGCTATCCTTCTTACTCTTTCCTCCGTTGTCTTCACCTTCGTTGACGGCGGCCTCGGCCTGCTCAGAAGCCTCGAAGAGGACTGGCCGAGAAGCGTTCCTGTTGGACGGCGGTAGGGCCTGCCTTTGTGAGCTGTCCTCCGATCCACCAAGATCTCTGGAGGAATAGAACCTCAGCCAGGTAGCCTTCCTATCGATGACCGATACTGAGGCTAACGGCGATGATGCCGAAGTGACTGTAGAAGGTGCAGATGAGGGAGACGCTGCAGCTGCGCTCACAGAATCTGCAGAGATAGCGGCCTGAGGTGGATGATCGCTCAGATCGATCGGAAGAGCGCTTGTGTAGGATGAAGTCGGACGCCGCTTTGCGAGGTGCAGCGGATTTGGGCTCAGTGGTGCAGCCTGTTGTCGGTGTGTCAAAGTCAATTCACAAGGCCATCTTGAATACACTGCCTAAACATACCGCAGAGACGGATCCAGGCTGTCCCGGTGACATGAACCTCTCGCTCCTCACAGTGGGCAGCCGCTCTGCTCTTTTCGCCGCAGCTTCGGAGCCGTCCCTGTTGTCAAGTCAACATTCATTACCAAATTGCCACAATTAGCACTAACACTTGAATAGTCTGAATTGGAAATAATTATTAAAATGCCGAATGTGACAAAATAACTATTTTCTTAAATTATTTACATATATATATATATTGCAAAAAAGCGAAGTGCGACGGACTTAAAAAGAGCGAAAGCGGCGAGGACGTACTCTCGGGTCTGCCCGCGAAGGGTAAGAGCCTTGGGTCGGACTGAGGGACGTGGTGGGATGGGCGGTGGCGCCACAAGGGCTGTTGTGGGGTCTGTCCTCACTGTGGTGGTCGTCGTCGTGGTCATGACGGGGGCGGTTGAACCGGCTGCATCTGGCGAGGCCCCCTCCTCGACAAGCGGGGCAGTGGGAGGCAGGGGCGGGAGGGGCTTGCGCGCCGATCGGCCACTTCCACTGCTTGATTTGGAAGATAATGGGGAAGCGGGCGACTGTGAAGATGGGGATCGTGGGGGGGAGAGGGGCGGTGGGTTGAAGAGTTTGGAGGAAGACGAAGATGAGGACCCGAGGAGAGATGGGGAGGCCGGGACATAAGAGGAGGCGACACGACGGCGGGCAGAAGAGGAGGATGACAACAACGAGGAAGAAGAAGATGGGGAGGGGACGATGGATGAAGATGTCCCCCCCGGTACGGTCGTGGAAGAGGAGGACGAGGAAGAGGAGGTCACCACCACCCCTCCATCCACTCCGCCCTCTTGGGCCCTCGCCGTCATCATCTTCTTCTTGTGTTGTTCCAACCGTCGTTCGTTTTCTCTCCGTTGAACTGTGACGACGGTTGGAAGAATGCCGTTGCTGGGTGAATGGCCATATCTGAGATATAGCCGCCTGGATATTTCCTAGATACTATTTTGTCAATAATTAAGACTTTCCAGATTAGGTAAATTTCGCCAAACGGGGCTTCGCCAGTGCAGTTGTCTCCATTTGGTCGGGAGCACTCGGCGCCATGTCAAGACTCCCAACGTGTGATCAGGTGTGAAGAGTATAAAGTGAAACTTTCTACAGGGTGGCTAGCCTCGAGGCGGGCTGGGAACTAATGGGCCAAGCATCATCCTTACGCTCTTCGCCTTTTGTGCGGCGACCATGACCTCTGCCTGCTCGGTGCGTCGTGATCGGTGCGCTCACGGCCGGTCAGTTCGGTATCTTCGACAGCTGCTGTCGGTGCCAAGAAGTTCTACATCCACAACCCCGATGAGTACACCCACTGAATAAAGACTCGCCCGGTGCCCACGCCACGGCAAAAAGTCATTGAGTAGGGCTGTAGCTTCATACGTCTATCATTATGCATACACCCTTTCAAAGGGTGGGTACTGGAGGCTGGCGAGGGAAACTCATCAGTTTTATCTACAAAAGAGTTGCATCAATCCCACCAAAAGTAAGAGTCATCACCCTTGTCTTCGGAAGTGACCTCATTCTCGCTGTAGGTCAGGGCTGGCAGGTGGTGAAGGGAAAGCTTTTGCTTCCCAATGAGGTCGAGCGTGATGAAGGATTCGTCCGTGAGTTCCAAGGACTCCTCCTCACCCTGTAGAGTAAGGATGTAGGATTGCTCGCCATCGTTCAGGCAATTGAATTCTCGCAGTAAAGTTTGCTTGATGTGGCGGGCCTGTGTAGGGATACCTAGAAGGCGGCTTGATATCCAACGATTGATAAGGCCGAAGGAAACGAGAAGATTCACTCTGCAAATACATGCCATTAGTGTACAAGCTCTTTGTCCAGCAGCAATATACACGCACTCAAGCTGTGGAGGAGGTGGTGTGAGCTCGGTAGGATTGAACACTGGCAACTGGTTTTTATGTCTTAGTAACTTCATCTTGTGAAATGGAAAGGTCAATACACATACCGGAACAAAACCAGCATCAATTGTCTGGTCAACGGAGTCGAAAAACATCTCAGGAACTGGGAGTGGAATCGGATCCTCCATCAGTAGCATTTCCACGAAGGAGGTCTCCTGTGGAGAGTTAATTAGCCCTCCCAAGAATGTAGATGTGGCCTCGAGTCTTACCTCTGTAGTTCTGATTCGCAATTTGAAACTCTTGATATCTCCCAGTAGTCGTTGTCGCTTTACCATGAGTAGCTCGGCTGCATGAAGATGTTGAACATACTCGACCGGCCGTTTGCGTCCAGAGTGTTTTCCTTCGTTTGACGAATCCGAGTTAGTGTAGGCTTGTTGCGCGCTGCGTGACCGGTAACTTTTGACGACGTGCGTTCCTGGATTATCGGGCAACTTGTACACGTTTGCTTTCCTTCCTGCCGTTCCGCCAGCGACGTCAACTTTCACAAGAAGGTGTTTTCCAGACTTCCGCACCACAGACGCGAGGTTGGTGTTGCCGGCAGTCTTGTTGGGGAAGTGAGTTCGTAAATAATTGACGATGGCTCCTGTAGTAGCACAGCCGCCTAGGCCAGTTAGGGCGATCGTGAGAAGTTGTTGCCACGGTAACGACATTTCGATTTCTTGCTCCGTTGGTGGATGTGGCTGTTCTCGTCCCTCTTCTGCACTTTGAGCACGCAACTGGGCTATTTCCTGTGCTTCTCGAGTCTTCTTCTCTATCAATTGGCCGCGAACATCATCTTGGTTGCTATCTTCGGCGGCAGGCGCATCACCCGTACGTGGCGGAGATGACGTCTTCTCGACTGCCCTGCGTCGGCTTAAGCCGACGCGTCGCCGGTCGCTAAGCGCACTCCCAGCGGCAGTTTTGTTATTGGATACAAGCTCCTCTTCAATAGTACTTCTCCTCGCTTCTAGTTGTCGCGCCTCCTTCTGTTTGATTCTCGCGCTCCGTCTCCTCCGTGATGAAGACTTCTCTGGCGGGTCTGAAGGCTGAGTGGTTGTCGTTTCAGCAGTAGTTTCAGTGTGGGAATTCTCTACCGCTGCTTGCGTAGTCTGCAACACACCATCAGCCAGCGTAAGCCAAACACAGTAGATTGCACGTACAGTTGGAATGTCTTCATTCTCTTCAATCAATGTCCTTCGAGCAGCTATTTTTCGAAGCCTCTTGCGTGGAGGTTCTTGCTCCTCGTCGGCTGGTTCTTGCTTGATCTTTATCGGAGGGGAGTCCGTGGCAAGTCCATTCCGTCCAGATTTTGTTGTCTTCGGTGACACCAGAGATGGCTGAGCGTTGTTGTTAAGATTCTTCTCTAAGACCCAGCGAACTATCGCGAATGTGGGGCATTCCGCGCTCTCTCGCCACGATGGCTGCCACTGGCAGCGAAACCTCACTTCATCTTTGCTTAGTTTCTTAACCTGAAGGATTCGACGCACCTCGTCGGAAATGATGCCCATGCCTTCCACTCTATCCCCGCCGCGCAGATGGCTGTCATACAGCTTCTTTTCCTCAGATTCGGCTGGCGACGAACTTTGGTTATCTGGCTGAATGAAGAGTTGATTTCCTTCCACCCAGCCGTCCACCCAGTCTATAAGGTATTCGATGTCACCGTCAGCGTTCTTTCTCTCCTCAAGGATTCTTCGCACCGGCCACTCCCCGTGCCGTGGCCGGACTCTCTTGGTTTGCAGTTTGTGTAATAACGCGTGACTAACGTAATCAGTGCCCGACTCCGCCGATTCCAAGAATCTCTCGCGCTCTGCGTCCTCCCTTTGCTTCTCTCCCTCTTGCTCCTTGTTGAACTCTTCGATAAGGAGCAGTATCCGCTTCTCCTCTTCCCGCGGAAGGAAGTAGACCCAGTTGCCGCTGCGCTCGAAGTTCAATCTCACGTCGGCCGTGATGATGCAAGCCAGGCTGATGTTCCCCTCACTCTCTTCGGTGTAGACTCGCATTCCTTGGTATCGAGGCAGCTTCTGGCTGTGGCACAAATAGAAGACACTGACGTCCTCCACGTTGGGATCGTAGTTTGGCGGTACCTGCAGTGATGCAGAGTGTAGAAGATGGTGGATGAGTCAAGATGAGTCGTACAACTCTTCACATCACAATCATTGTGTCCCCCGATCGACAATGAACAATCATCATGCTGCAGCAACACCAGCATCGGCATTAGCAGGAGCTACAATTCAAGTGCGTTACCTCGCTCATGCACACCGCCAGCCAGAACAGCTCTTCCGGATCGTCCGGCCAGAGCGCAAGTATCTGACCAGGCCTCAGGGCACCGGCGCAGGCCGTAGACGAGGTGTGGCCCGTACTGCGGTACCCGCCACCTTCTTCTTCCATATCATCACGCTCCATACGACCTCGACCCCGGGTCGTCCTGAGGAGTACCATGCGCAGCAGCTGCTACACTCCCGCTACACAGTTTTTGATTAGCACCTAATCAGATTCATCATAAAAACATTTTAAAAATAATTCTGATCCACGGCAAATGTACATTTTAATTTTTATTATTAGATGACTATTTACAACACAAATAAGCCGAAAATAAAATAATATGAGAAAAACAGGAAAAATTGATTTTGTGAATGGAGGAGGTAGGGACACAGTAGAGATGTGAGTGAGGGGGTACAGCAGAGGCACCGAGGGAAGGGCTGAACGTACACCTCAGGCCAGGCCCAGTGCGTGCACCGAGCGAGAGCGTCGACGTAGCGCAATATATGCAGGTTTGCGTGCACGCCCAGAATTTCCCAAAGATGTTTCAGGTGTTTCAAAATTTCTATGTCTGTTACCAAAACGCAGAAACTGGAAATGGGCGCAAGCATCCTGGATCATGATGTGACCACACACCTGCTACATGCATTACTGTCTGATGATCCTGATGATATGTGCAGCCATTGGATAACTTCAAGATGACCTTCATTAGCTGAAGATTGTTAAACATCACATATTAATAAAATAAAAACAAGCACACTAATATATACACATGATATTTAATCAGATATGACATGTAATCCACTTAGTAGTTGTAGGACATAGTTCAAATAGTTGAGAAATACTTGGAACCATGTGGTGCAACCTTTTTGAAATTCTTGTTAACTTTATTCTACAAAGGAGGAGAACATGGAGGGTGGGCAGACAACAGGACAAGAAGGAGGGGCTATGGCCACCATGACCTCCACTACCACCACCACTACCATTCCAACCATTCCAGTACCACAGCGACAGGCCTGTGAGCAGTGCCGCCAAGCCCATGCCTTGTGTGATAGGTTAACTCCGAGTTTATTTTTCTTTTTTCTTTTTCGTTATTTATGATTAAATGTTTATGATTTTTATCCAATTTTATAGAAATGAAACTAATCTAATTCTTATTATTTTTTTTTAATTAGGAGGGAGCCAGCATGTAGTCGGTGTGTGTACGTGGGCACGGCGCACCTTTGCCGTCCGGCGGTTGCGCGTAAGCGTGGGCGGCCACCCAAGGGACAGAAGCGTGATCGTCGTACTGGCGAGACGACAAAGCGACGCCTAAGCGATGGCGATGATGAGCAGCGAGGTAATGAGTCGCAGAGGTTGACAATGTACATTGATTGCTGATTGATGATTCCATTCATCAGAAAATCGCGGTCTTATGGCTGGGCCCATGAGCATCAAGCCTCGGGCTGGTGTGTTGGCAACACAAGGGTCGTCATCATCCCTACTTGAAGAGACAATGTCGACAGCGGCGTTGAGCGGGGAAGCGAGCACGCCCACGATCAACACCATGGGGACGTTGGCAACGAGGCCGACTACAACCACGACGGTGATGGCAAGCCAAGTGCTTGGCATTCAGCCGAGTGGGGAGCCCTCTGCTGCACTTCTTCAGAGTCTCGTGGACGAGATGCGATCCATGAGGCAGATGAATAGTCAGCTTTTGCGTGAAGTTGCAGAACTCAGGAAAGATCGAGACGTGCTGGAACGAAACGGGAGGAGAATGCAAGAGATGCTTGACTTGAGTGAGACGCAAATCCGGGACATTCAGTGTGCAATGCATTCAATGCAGCAAGGACAAAGAGATAACACACTACAGATACAGTCTCTGCTGTCTGTCTTTCAAGCGCGCAGGCCAGCTCTGACGGAAATGCCCTTGCCGCCCGACATTACCATTCCAGCGTCATCGCCACTCGTTGAAATGTTTCCTTTCTTGCTTCCCTATGATGAACGGGAACTGATCGTGACCGATCTATCGTATGGCCTTTCTCTCTTCTGGATTGATCATTTGATGACGAATGCTCCTGACACGTCCGTTTCAGACAACCATTCTGCGTTCTACAAACGAGTGATCGCTCCGGTGGTCATAACAGTTGTGGGCCAATCATCCATTACGCTTCTCCCTCTCTATGTGCCTTCCTGAACACCACACCGGTACGTGTCCATCCCAACCTAGAAGTTTCCATTGAAGACTGCGCTCATCACCCTTGGTTGCCTGCTTCTCAGGATCAGATTGCCGGTCATGCTGTCTCAGAGTTTGGGGGAATCGATATCGATGCCAAACTGACGCTCCTCGCCGAGTTCTTCGTATCAAAACCTCCTGGCATGGTGGGCAAGCCATTCACCACAACTGGAGTGTACCTCCCAAGGCACAGAAAGCCTGTCCTTGTGCGGAATTGCCATCAGAACTTGTGGGACGCTCATGACCGATTTGTACGTCAACCATTCTTCATCACGTATGTTTGACTTGCACTTACATCCATTGCTCTTCACTTTGCAGCCGAGATGGCACCTCAATCTATTCAAAGAGGTTATTGGGGAGGTTCAGTCCATCCCCAAGTGGGAGCCCATGTATCTCCTGCTGACAGACCCTTATACCACGTCGCGCTTCCGCTCCCACATTGCACGATACTTCCCCGCCCAGCCTACACTCGTCGAGCAGTTCTTGATGGGCATTATGCGTGGTGCTGCTCTCACTGCACCGATATCCACGCTGCCTGTGGCCAGGATTCAACCACTTCCTCCATCCTCGCCGACTTTCTCCGTTCTGCCCTCTCCCGTCACCGCTTCCTCTTCTTCCAGCTCAGACGTAACCACATCCCCAGCAAACTCGACAGAAGCCGATGCGCTCGAAGATGACCTCCTTCCACACTTCGAAGTCAACAGCGATCCCGAACCGCCAGGCGAGGTGGATCTCGATTGTCTCCTCCAAATGTTGCGCACACCGCCTGTCCCAAGTGTTGATCCATAACAATGATATGTGGGTCTTTTATGTACAGCACGCCACGCCCACTGCAGAGCGTTCAAGGGTCCGGCGTACCATCAATCAAGTTGGCGCTCTTCAGTTTACATTGGCTCCTCACCACTCCATATGCCGTTCCAACCAACTTCATTTTTTGTCCATCATGACTAGGTGTCCAACGTGCTTCCTCGCCTTCATGATGGCAGAACATTCTGCAATACATCGCTCTGTGCCAAGACCCGCAGGGGTGTCATGGTCCGCTCGTCCTCCACGACAAATACACGGTGAATGTGGTTCTCTGCCATCTTGCGTATCACTGTTTCCAGGGTATCCGTGTTCAGCACATACACCACACTCGTGGGAGCCTGATGAGGTGGGTTGAGTTAAGATCAAAGTGAAGGGAATGTGCAGTACCCTCTGATCGTCGCGAATCACTCTCTGCTTGAAGAAGGATACAGCTTCCCACAATCGCCACAGCATCTTGGCGTCGTACTTGATTCCCTTCAGTACACGTGTTTGAGTTGTGGAACAAGACACGCTATCGTCAACAGAGGAGCGTACTCGTAGGTCACGAATGGAGATGTTGTCAATCAAGCGGCCTTCATCATCCACTACCGGTAAACCGCTTACGCCCTGATACCAATCACATTCAGAAACAGATTGCAGCTAATTGACTCGAGATGGATAACGCAGCACCTTCTCAAGCATCAAGGCTAGCGCATCAAGTGTCCTCGTGTTAGGACTGACAGACACCAGCACACCGGGCGAAAGCCGCATTTGAGCTACCGGCATGTGTCTCTTCTCTCCCAGAGCTTCGATGTTGTGCCACAAAAAGTCGATCAGCATCGATTGCGTGATGATGTGGCATATGTGCCCGCTGCTGTCCTCCACAGGGCACCTTGTGGAAGTTATACGACGCTCAGTTTGAGGATTTTACTCATCACTCCAAGATGCCAGATGAAGGATGTTTACCTGTGCGCACCAGACCATGCCAGTATCTCGGTCGCATGCAGCAATGAATAGCCTTTCGCTAACATCTCTGTCCTGCTGCGCGTGATCCCTGCGCAGGTAGATAGCGGTCATCATGGAAGAATACAGTCTCTATTAAGGATTGTGATGAATACGCATGATGTCGGCCACCTTCGTGACCCTCCACTTGTCTAAGTCACGCATCAGGTTCTGTACGTCCTCCACGCTCTTGATAGACTTGTCACGAAACTGTGGACGCAGCCATCATGAAGCTTGTCAGCATGCTCACACTCAGGATTTTCGTTAGCAGTGGTTTCAGTGCCTCGGTGACGACGAACTGAGCAAAGTCAAGCATGTCCACAAAACCCAGGAAATGTCGCGATTTGCCCAGCACCGGCGCCGCGAGTATGCCGCTCTCCACCAACATCCGGAACGCCTCCGGCAGGGTCTCCTCCTTCACCACGAACTTGACTGCGCGCGTGTCAGCCGGCACCCAACAGAATACAAGTTAGCCTCACACCGTGAACACTGACAAGGGCAGTCCCAGTAGTACGGACAGAAAAAGCACCTTTCTGGGAGGGAGCGAGGTCCTCGACGCGGGTCTTGGCGAGGAGCAGAAGCATGGCATCCCCCGCATCCTGCGGGACGGGCGTCAGCGAGGCCTTACGCCGCTTGGTGGCGGCTCCCTCGAGTGCGGCAGACCCGTGGTCATGAGTCGTGTCCCCCTCGTCGGCAGTCTCCTTCCTCTTGCGTTCTTGGCTGTGTTCCATTTTTCCAACCGATTGATCATGTCCGTAAAGTCTCTCCTTCAAGCAACCTCATTTCGGAGTTTGGTAAGTATCTGAAATTTCTACAAATTTATGCTGAGAAATAAGGGAAACTTGCGCGCTTCATTTCAATGTTATGAAACTCTTTTGTGTAATTGAAATTTTTTGGAAGATCTCTGTCTTATCCGTGCTGGGAAATATCTGGGCACGATCACCACACCGTGTCCGCAGTGGCCTTCTTGGTGGGCAGTGGTGGACAAAGGGGAAGAAGGAGGGGCGGAAGTGGGGGAGGCGAGAGGACACGCCACAGATTTTACAAGAGCAGTGCCGTACCTTCATCTCGATCGCCCACCACCACCACCATGGACGTCAGTACCCACACAACTGAGATGGAGGAAGGAGATGAAGACGACCTGCAGGGCTTGTTCTCCCCCACCACCACAACCCCTCCCACCACCACCACTACTCGTACCGTATGTAGTGGTACGTACCCTTCTCCTTTTTCTCCTCGCCTGGGCAGGTGCCCATCTATTATTCTTCCATTCCTGCATTCGAGTAGCGCGACGTTTGCACAATCTTGATTGATGATCTCATGTCCTACACGTTTGACTCATCACATGTGTGCGGCTGTGGCGGATGATGGTCGTGGTGGTACAGTAGTGGGTCATGACGAGGCAGCAGGCGAGGAGAAGGACCACCTTGATGATGGCCATCTCGTAGAGGACGCAGGCGCGCAGGCGGCTGTGCTCGACTTGCTGCCAGCGCAGCAGCCTGCCACCGAGTGTAACAGCGGTGGCGATGATGATGCAGACAATGATGATGGTGATGATGATGATGATGATGGTGATGGTGATGGTGACATCCACGAGGCAGCTGGAGAGGACGCAAGCGCGCAGGCGGCTGTGCTTGGCTCGACAGCGCAGCAGCCGGCCACTGAGTGCAACGACGATGGCAGCGTAGAGCAGCGGGAAGAGGAGGCACAGGAGGAAGAGGAGGACCTGATACTGCTCCTTGAGCATTCTTCCTCACCTGTGGCTGAGCCACCTCAGCATGTCCAACATTCGGTCGGGCAGGCGAACGACGAGGTTGAGGAGGGCAGTGTGCCGACACCGCAGGATGATGACTGGTCTGCGTATCTCGAGCAGGAGAACGACGAGTCCAAGGACGGAAGTATGGCAACGCTGCAGGACACGGACAAGCCTTCACCTTTGGAGCAGGAGCATCAGCTCCTGGAGCAGAGTGTGCAACAGAACGAAGTGAAGGACCTGGATGGGAGTGTGCCGACACTGCCGGATACAGACGAGCTGGAGCATCGACAGAGTGAACAGCAAACCGCTCGGTTCGAGGACGAAAGTGACAGGTCTATCGCGAAGAATGCAAACGACGCTGAGAGTGCATGTATCGAGCAGGAGGAACTGGAGCTCCAACAGAACGGAAGTATGCCCACACTGCACCCGAACGAGACGAACGCAGGCTCCATTCGTGAACAAGAGGAACCAGGTCAGCCGGTACTACAGAGCGAAAAAACGGACGAGCATAGTGCCAGTCTTGAGAAGGAAGAACAGGAGAATCCACTTCTGGAACAGAACGCGCAGCCCGAGCGGGAGTACCAACAAGCCCAGGATGAGGACGAGGAGCTAATGCAAGTGCCAAATGATGACTGGGAAGAAGTGCAGTTCTCCGAACTGCTCTGCCGAGAAACTGAATCTTACACACCGGAGGACTCCCACAGCAGCTTGGCAATGAAGTGTAAGATGGGCTGTGACTGTTTAGACTTCTTTTCAATGGGCGATAGCCTCTGCCACTACTGCAAACATTCTAAGGATGATCACATCAAAATAGATTGGAACAAAACGAGCGAGATACTAGAATGCAACGACCCAGATCAAGCCCCAACAGTCAATGAAGAAGGTATCTGACAAGCTAGCCTTGGCGTGTACTGATCGTAGAATTGACTAGCGTACTGGTGTATAGAGGACCCATCTACAGAAAATCAAGGCGATGAGAGCTTCAATGAAGATTCACTGACGAACGATCAAACTAACGAGGAGTACCTAGATTCCCTATTGAAGTTTGAAGGTTCGTTCCGCTTACAACTCGGAGTGGTGTTGTACTGACATGTGAACATCAGTTCCAGCTACTGTAGCTCGCCCTCCACAGGAAAAGCTTAGGCAAAAGCTCGAACTGTTGAGGCACGTGGAGGAATGGCTTGCCCAAGAAATCGATCTGTCTGAGGACATAGATATGAAGGAGTGCTTGGTTCAGGCGTATGGTTATGCTACACAGCAGAGGTAAGTCTCAAGCACAGGTCAGATCGAAAGTGATTACTAATCAATCATGATGATGTAGAGATTCTTTGACCGCGAAGATGAGCGCTCCTCACAAACTAACTTACGGTATGATCTCACTCCACCTCCAATACTTCTTTCTAAGACGTCTGTTTTATGGCTTGTAGACTCAAAGTGGAAGAATGAATTTGAATGGTCGAAAAGCATTGTGATGACGCTCAAGCGAGTACGATCTGCTTGCCTTGTGCACCTTTATGTCAAACTAAACCTATTTCATGCATTATAATAAGATTTTTGGGCTTCAGAGTTTCAGACCAATGCAAGAGGAAGCCATCAACGCTTCCCTTAGTGGTGAGGATATATTTATTTTGATGGCAACTGGTGCAGGAAAGAGCCTGTGTGTTGAGGTATACTGCCCTATCGATCTTTCGCTCCACAAGAGCAAGCGGCTAACATGACAGCAGCTTCCTGCGTTGTACTCCAGAGGTGTAACCATTATCGTTTCTCCACTGCTTTCTTTGATGAATGATCAGGTATGGCACGCCACTGTTATTTTGATTTTGAGATAGTTGATTCACGAGAGATACAGGTAACACGCCTGAAGGGCAAGATCCTGAGCAATTATCTTTCGAGCTCGCATGGAGATATGAAAAATGAGGCTATAATGAGAGGTAGGGCGACCTCATTATTATGGTTCCGTCATTGAAGTTCTGCATCGATCTTACATTTGGCTCTTTGGTACAAATGACAGGGATTATGGATGAGGCTTTGCACAAGAAGAGAACCAGCACCAAGTTGCTCTATATGACACCTGAGAGAACCATGAAAATGCTGAACGGCCCATTTTTCCAGGTGCGAGCTTGCTTCATTACTTTTAGGTACAATGAGACTGACAATTGCCTTCTTTCTTGCAGACTCTGTACAAAACTGGCTGTTTGACCCGTTTTGTGGTTGACGAAGTTCATGTAGTTGATGAATGGGGACATAACTTCCGGACTGAGTATAAAGTATGTGCAGCCTTGCATCCCACTTGGTCTTGACTAAACCATGTTGTATTGTGCAGGAGTTGGGCAAACTACGTGACCGCTTCCCTGATGTGCCCATCACAACAACTACAGCCACATCTACGCCTGAACGTAGTGCTAGGGTTGCTTCCATACTTCAGCTACACAATCCTGTATTTATAGAATTCACGCCTCGGCGCCATGAGCTTCAGTAAGTCATCTGCATTGCTTCATTCCTAGCTCAGGTTCCCATACTTACCGTTGTCATCAGGTTGTCTGTGATTGAGCGCACAGGAGTACGGACACTTGCATTGAACTCTTGATTGTTCTCTTTCATATTCGGCTAATGGAATGTGCAATAAGTAGAAGACCGAAGAAGGTATCTTGCAGGTCATCCAATGGATAGCTGATCACTGGCCGAAGAGCACAGGCATCATTTACACTCTGAAAATAAGCCAAGTCGACTCTATTTATAAGAAGTTGCAGGTACATGCGTGCCCATTCAAATTTCATTTTCTTGGTACGCTCACCTAGATGCCTTCAATAGCAACATGGCATCGCTGCTGCACGCTATCATGGGGACATGAGACAAGAGGAGAGGGACCAAATGCAGGTACGTCATCCTTACACGATTGCTCCGTCGAGTTGTCCAGTGACAAGACCCTCCAACCAGGCTCATTGGATGAACGACAAGTTACGAGTGATGGTCGCAACATCAGCGTTCGGAATGGGTACATTGCATGAAGCAAACATGTTGATGGTCCAGTCAGACTGAGACTCGTTCACCACCAACCGAGTGCAGGAATCGATAAGCCAGATGTGCGATATGTTATTTTCCATGACCTGCCTCAGTCGATAGATCAGTTCTACCAAGGCGCTGGGCGTGCTGGACGCGATGGCAAGAAATCCGACGCTGTCATTTTCTGGCAGTATAAAGACAAAAGCGAGATTATCAAGGTCCAAGCACACGAAGTCACACGCCAACCTTCGAGCAATTCTCATCTGTCGTACGTTTCTTACAGCGCCTACCTACTGGACCCTTTTCCTGACTCTGGGACTCTTGCAAGATTGAAAGCGAAAGCTATCAACAAAATGATTTGGTACTGCTTGAACACGAAGCAGTGTCGCATGGGCATGATTATGCATTATCTCTCTGGCTCAGGCGACATCTTCAAAGGTACATTCCGTAATCGATTAGTTTAGTACAATGTTTGACTGACGATACGCTTGATCAGATGATGAGATGTTACCAGGTTGTGACCTGGGCGATCAATTTGGGACATGTGACAACTGTGCACGAAGGGGGAATGACGAAGTGCTCTACGCCCTCAGCAACGAGCAGACAATAAATCTCTCAGCGGCTATACTCAGGACAGGTACAACATAATCCAACCAACATTTATGAGCAAGTGTGAACTTATATGAGTTGCAGTGGAGTTTCTCTACGACAAACATCAAAAGCCAGCGTACATGGAAACCGTGTTGGATATCCTTCTCGGGTCTAGAAAGCAAACAATCAAGCAAAATGAGTACTATACCTGTCCAGACTACAGCGAAGGTATTGGCTACTGCCGTTCTCGTTGCTGGAAATGAGTCCCACTCCTCATTGTTCGTCACCTGTGTAAAGCTTTGCGAATCATGAAGCTCAAGCCACACAAGAATACTCTCCAAAGCATCATTTATCAGATGGTGGCAAGAGGTACACTCAAACGACCTACTTGATAAGTGTGAATACTGCTGCTTAGCGTTTGCCCTCGTACGTGCAGATGTACTCTGCGAGGTAGAGCGAATCGATAGTAAATATTCAGATCTGAAGGTACGAACTTCCCATCTGCATGTGCTCTTTACCTGGTTGATGACAACAATCCTTTGCTCTTTGTTGTATGTTAAAAGCCCGGAGATCGAGCTCAGGAGCTGCCTACCATTACAATCGTTCCGCCACTGGCTCCCCCAGAAGTTATCAAGGTGCGCTCGAGCTCACAGGTTCTGTGTCAGGCTCATCTCCTAAGGTTGGTGCGTGGTGAAACAATTCAGGCTGAGCAAGTCAGGACAAAGCTCATCAGATGTTTTACCAAAGGAGATGATGAGGATAACAATGACGACAATAACGAAGAAGAAGCAAAGAAACAGAAACACAGAAAGGAGAAAGGAAAGGAGAAGGAGAGCGAACCGGATGTAATAGAAGTGGAGAGTGAGCAGGAGGTAGTGCGTGAGAATCTTGCTAAGCGTAATCTCAAAAAGCAGGGTAAAAGGGGAAGACCACGGAAACGAGAGGAGAACAGTCGATCAAAGTTGAAAGGTATCAATCCCGCCCTATTCCATTTGGTTACACACTGAAACCTATATGTTCATCTCCGCCAGACGAATATCCTAGGCAAGCGAAGAGAGCACGACGACAAGAGGCGGAAGATAACGAATCCGAAGAGCGATGGCCTGTCAACGCGGTCACTGATTTTTGCAAGGTACCACTCACTCCTCCTTTCCTGTCCGATTTACACACATCTCACTTCATTTAACATACAGGTTCACCGCAAAGTTTATGTGCAATGGGAGGGGTACAGAGAAGGTACCTGGGAGGACTTCAAGCAGTTCAAACAAGATGCAGACCTCGTGTTCCGCGAATACGTGAATGAATTCAAGAGGAAGCACGGGAGAGACCCACGAAGTTCCAGCACGCCGTGCGAGTGTCAGTATCCTACGTGTTTACAGACGCGAGAGAGGGAGCTTCGCTCGACGATAAAGCAAACGAGGAGCGAGAGCAAACAAGGATCGGAGGAGTACGAGTACGATGACGACAAGAGGAAATACGAGCAAGTCGAAATCTCATCGTCGGATGAAGACTACAGGTACAGTGACGACTGGACTAAGGACGACTACCAATACAGTATGCGCCGACGCCTGCATTCCTCCGACACCTCTGATATCGAAATCATCTACTCCCAATCCTCCCCTAAAGTCAAAGAAGAGCAACAAACCAAGAAGCAACGCAGCTGGAAGGATGCAAGCTCGAGCGACGAAAGCAAGGAGGACGATGACGGCGATGAGGATGAGGAGGAAGAGGAGATCAGGATCGAAAAGCGAGTGAAGAAGGAACCCAAACACATCAAGAAAGAGCCACGGAGAGTGGGAAGACCGAAAAAGAAGAGGAGGATCTTGGTGACCAAGAGGAAACCGGAAATTGTAGACCTGACGCTGATGTGACAAGAGGAAGGCCACAACTCAGCCGAAAGGGCATTCAAACGAAACAAACTTCTTCCTCGATAAGACTCGTGCAATGTACTCCCTCCATGCCTTACTTGAGGGTCTGTTGTTGTTTTTCAACGACGACCTCCTTGCTTGACTCACTTGGTCGCGGAGGACAGGGCGTAGGTTACATCGGAGGAGATAGCGAGGTAGCCCTGGCCGTACACGATGGTCGGGCTGATAAGGGTGACACCCTTGATCGTGGGGATGTTGAGGCCATGTGCAAGGTAGGAGTTGAGGAAGGGCACGATGGCGTCGGTGCACAGCGTCTTGATGATCATGTCGAGCAGCGACACGCTGAACGTACCCACGTTCGACCACTGCGCAGACATCATAGTAGTACGTACACTCATCAGCTGCCTTCTCGGAGCTAAAAAGATGCAGGATAACCCTAAGAGGCAGTAACGCACCGCCAATGAGACAGGCGAATCGAGGTAACTGAGGCTAGCGTTAATTCTTCCGTTCTCCACCCACACCTGTGCATTGTTGCACAACACATGCAGAAGGACATTAGGTACGGGAGATGCACATGGCTAGATACTCATCGGCATCTGATGCCAACTCATGCGTACCTTGGCGCTGGTGGAGAGCTGCAGATTGAGAGCAAAGGCAGGGATGGGG